>CM032623.1:12542647-12742647 GCA_019097785.1 Fraxinus excelsior | reverse complement strand
ATTATTATTTTAAAGAGACAAATGTAAGCGGATTAGCAAGTAAATATATTGGAGTAGTATAAATTGATCTAATAAATACTATATCTTAGGTAAAACAAGTTTTTTTTTTTTTTCAAATAAAAGATAAAAAATAGAGTGAATGATTCGATTTGGTTTCAAACAATTTTTACGTATTGAAAACTAATCAAACAAATAGTTTGGTTCAATTTTGAAATAACAACATGGAATCAAACGCAATTTCAATTTGATCTGACGGTCGACAAATTTTTTTTTGTTCAACCCTGCTCGATATTTTCTAAAATTAATTTTTTTTAATCGTAACAACGTATGACATAGTTAAAGACCCAAATCGGACCATTACTACCTATCGATTTCACTTGATATATATAGGGTGTGTTCGAGATAGAGATTAAAATCGGATTAAAATTGAAAAACTAGCCATTATTGTTGACTTTTATTAGACGAGTGAGATCCAATAACGACTATATTTTCAATTTTAATTAGCTTTTTAAGTCACGCCAAACATGCCCATAATATTTATATAATAATCTTCTTATGATAGGGACTCTCCTGGCGTGTTTATCTTTTATAAGCAAGCTCATACCTAATTTGACCTTGTCCACTATGGTTAATAAAATAACATTATTTGCTCGTTAATAATTAGCAGTGTTCTAAAAAGCGTGCCTAAGCGCGAAGCGTGATAAAAACGTTTCGTTTTGAATCTAAGCAGAAATTAAGCGATCAACGATAATGTTGATCGCTTAATGCTCGCCTAGGGTCTTACTAGGCGCGTCTAGGCGTAACTATGTGTACCTAGTTATTAGGGACGCCTTCGCGTCATGCTCAGATTTTAAGGTGACCCAATTTTTCCTTTTTTTTAATACTACCCACAACTCAAACTCAATAGCCTACCATTCCTTCAAATTTCAAAAACTCTAGACTCCAAAGAACTGAGAAGACGAAAGAACGAAAAAAAGACGGAAGAACGGCGCAAAACCAATCAATTTTTCCGCACGCCGTACTGACTTGGGTATTATGTATGTATAACATCATGAGACTATTATGTTTTACATTGCATTTGTAATTTTGGAGTATGTGATTTTTAGTATTTTGTGCATTATCAATAAATTTTGCTTACAATTCTTATTTTTCTTTGTGATTTTCTTGTATTTCCACTTTCCTATGCTTTTGGGCATCAGACTTTTATTAGTTTGTTAAATAAATAATAAAAATTTGTATTTTTTTATTTTTGTTTATGTAGAAATTATTAAGTAAATAGAGTATTTTATAATTTTAGATGTTTAGGATGTGTTTGACTCACATTATTTTGGAAAAATGTAGTCTGAAATAATAGATTGATGGAGAATGTGTAATTGAAAAAGAATAAAAAGTTATTGATGTGATGAAAAATATTATTTTATTGAAAAATGTGTGGCTGAAAATTAGTAGAATAATGAGAATGAAAATTTTAATGTGTACCAAATAGAGGCTTAGTATGTATTATTTGAATTATTGAATTTTTTTTACAATGATTAAAAATTTAAAATAAAAAATGTTTTTTTTTATGCCTAAACTTCGCTTAGGCTCGCATAAACTTGTAAAGTTTGAAATTTAGCTTCCAAACCTAACCACATTTTATGTTTTTTAGAACACTGATAATTAGGAGACAAAAATATGCTCATAAGTCATCCCTTGATTCAATATCACGTTTTAAAGGTATGTGAATGCTAAAGCAACTTATGTTTCTAATTTTAAAGCACCAATCATTTAATTATAGAAAAAGTCATATCTTTTGTTTATTACTAATTATTCATATGAACTTTCTTTTTCCCCTTTCTTTCTACTTTTTCCTGGTTTCAAACTGAAAATTAGTTCACGCGATTGTGAATCACGAATACCAACTCTATGATGATTTTTAATTGATGTCATGGACTTTATACCTTATGCTAAAATATACACAACCATCAGTTTCAGAAACACAAAATTTTCTCATGACGATACCAACCATATATTGATAAACGATTTCAATATTTCTTATTTACAATGTGCATTTTTTTTTATTTTTTACTTTATTTAAATAAGAAGGTATATTTGTCATTTCACAGATTTTTATAGAGAAAATTGAGGAAAATGATTCTTTCCTCAATGATACGTGGAAATATGGGTGAAAATGCAAAAAATTAAAATATAAGAACGTTTTGCACACTAAAAGCCAAATGTATGGACGTTTTGCACACTCAAACATGCTCTATAAACAAGGGCAGGGATAGGTGCTGCATTGGTAGCATCTGAGCAGCTTTTTTTTTTTTTTCCCCAGAATGTCCAATGATGTTGTGCCACGTGCCCCATATTTTTAATAGTTGTCATTGCGCCTATTTGTATAGCATGATTCAAATATATAAATATAAATTAACATGATGTACCATTACAAATTTTGGAAAGGAGTTCTACGTGAACATTATTGAATTACTAGAGTGAGACTCAAAATTACATTATTAAGCAAGGTCTATTAAAGTGTGTTTGATTGGTATGAAAAATATCTACTAAAAAAGAAAATATTTTCATTGTTTTGAGGAAAACAAAAACCTACTCCACTAAAGAAAATGTTTTTCTTAAAAACAAGGAAAACTAGACATGTTTTCAAAAGTTAGAAAATATTTTCAATGAGAAAAAATAGTAATTAAACATTTCAAAGTGGAAATTTGGGTGAAAAACTGATATTTTTCATGAAAAATAAATGTAATAAAAAACACCATTAGTATAATTTATTTAAATAAGTTAGTATTATATAATCTGATGAATACAAAATAATTTACTATCAAAATTAATAAAACCTATAATGCATTTAAGTATTAATTATTTTTATATATTTCATTTTTATTGGATAATTTAAATATTAAAACATGCAAAACCATTAAAGAACAAAATATGAAATACTAAATTCGTATATTTCACTTTATTAAATTATAATATACTAGTTATTAATAATAAATTGTAAATAATAAACTTTAAACATTTACTATCCTATATAAATTAACTTTTTACCAACCAATATCATATAATATTCTTCTAGAACAAATACATTGACATTGAATATTCTGAAGCTTGGAAAAGGAATAGGGTTTCACGACTTTCTTGTATAAAATGTTGACATCAAAATTCGTCACTAAATTCCATGTTTATTTCGTGTGTAGTGCTAGTCACTTAATTTGTGACCATTCAAGTAAGACGAAATTTGGCTGCTGAATTGTTCGAAATTTCTTAGGCATAACATTTTTGGCGTCTCACAAGTAACTAACTATTTTATTATATATAATAAAATCACTTAAAGTTGTATTTTGTTTAATATAATTTATCTTAGAATATTACTCTTATTTTACTTGCAAGTAAACTTATAAGTGAATTTTATAAGTTAAAAGCGCAATAGAAAAGGAAAAAATGGATGAAGCTAGCGATCCTCAATTTCCCTAGATAAAATTAAGAAATACAGAATTCTCATCCCACTGTTGAAGGAGGATCTCCAATTACCAGGATTCGGGTTCAGTGTCAACTAATCGACCATCGCAGTTATCAAGCCAAACACCATAAACCAATCCCCAAAAATCGGTTGCTTTGGGTAGCCCACAAAGAGCAAGATGTGGATTTTATTATAGCCTCAAGATTAGCCACAAAAGCTAAGGGAAGGAGAAGAAACAAAGTACTGAAAAACAGAAAGCATGAAACCATAAACGCCGTTTTCTCTCAAACACAAAGGGGCTAATGAAATACCAATTCCACCCACGACCAAACAACAGTAATGGGCAGCATATATAATAGCAAGTGTGGACTTTTAGGTTCAAGGGTAATAGAGGCCCAATATGTAGTATATAAGTGGGTTGTCAACCAAAAAGTCATCCAAGATAATGGTTCGAGTCATGAGTAGCACTAATAAGGGAAATCAATGTACAAATCATCAAAGCAAATGACTTTCTTTTTATATTATTTGGTTTTGGATAAAATATTAATGAATGGACACAAATTGTGATGGACAGATCAAGAATGGGGTTTGAAGTTTGAACATGTTTTGTTTTACAATTCAGATACATCATTGCAAGGAATTTGCCCCTTTGCCATGGGTGTTAGGCAAATTGTTGTCGAACAACCTCTCGGACAATGATGTAAGTTATTTTTTTATTCAGTCGGTATCGATTAAATGACTGAATTTGTATATCGATACCACAATTATTTATACCAATCCCATAACCTTATTCGGGCCATGAGTAGCATTAATTAAATTATGCTACTTCAAATGGCCCAAATAAGGTTATGAGATTTGTATAAATATTTGTGGTGTCGATATATAAATTCAGTCATTTGGTCGATGCTGACTGAATAAAATAATAACTTACATTATCGTTCGGGAGGTCGTTTGACAACAATTTGCCTAACACCCATGGCGTAGCGCAGGGGCAAGTTCCTAGCAATGCTGTATCAGAATGGTAAAACAAAACCTGTTCAAACTTCAAACTTCAAACCCCATTCTTGATCTTCCATCACAATTTGTGTCCATTAATTAATATTTTATCCAACCAAATAATATAAAAAGAAAGCCATTTGCTTCGATGATTGGTATATTGATTTCCATTATTATTCTTATTCCTCGTCCATCTTCAATCTAGTAGTTATAGTAGTTCCAGTGCTCCATAAACCTCTGTCCCATCTTTCAAATACATGACATGGGAAAACTAACAGCAAAATTCAGCGCCATCGTGTTTGCTTTTTGCTGTTTTTTAGCCATTGTTTCAGCTCAGAAACTTGATACTTTCAGTCGACAATTTGGGTCTTTCGATCAAACACAGCATGATATTTTTGAGGTTGAAAAGCCTGCTACTATCAACAACGGCGCGCTTCAGGTGACTCCAGATTCAGCTTCGGCCGATTTCAATATGTATAACAATTCAGGCAGAATCCTCTACAAAAAACCCTTTAAGCTCTGGGATGGTGATATTGCATCATCCAAAGAAAAATTGGTGGCATCTTTCAATACTTCATTTCTTATCAATGTTTACAGGCCCACAAATGATACTCCCGGCGAAGGTTTGGCTTTCTTGATTGCCGCCGATCTTAATTTGCCGCCTAACAGCTCCGGCGGGTTTCTGGGCCTGACGAATGCAACCACCGACGGCAAAGATAATAACCACGTACTTGCGGTGGAGCTTGACACCTTCAAACAGGATTTTGACCCTGATGACAATCATGTAGGTATTGACATCAATGGAGTCACATCTGTAAAAGCTGAACCCTTAACACCCCACAATATCACAATAGCTCCAAAGGGTACTAAATTTTACAACATTTGGGTGGATTACGATGGTGTTAGGAAGTTCCTTGCTGTGTACATAGCAGAAGCTACGAAAACTGGCCCTACTCCTCCCAAGCCTAGCTCCCCCATTATAAGTTCAGATCTAAATATACGAGAAATTCTAAATCAGTATTCGTATTTCGGGTTCTCTGCGTCTACGGGGAATACTATGCAATTAAACTGTGTTTTGAGGTGGAATTTGACTATCCACCACTTTCCAGATAAAAAACACCCATGGTTGAAGATAACTTTAGGAGCTGGAGTGCCTATTTTTGTGCTTCTAATATTGGGAACAGTAGGATTTGGATATTACTTCCGCAAGCGGCGAATGGCACATTGTAATTCAAACTTGACAGGGGCTCTCAAGAGTCTTCCAGGTACTCCTCAAGAGTTCAAATTCATGGACCTGAAAAGGGCTACAAACAGTTTTGATGAGAAGAACAAGCTTGGACAAGGAGGATATGGAGTTGTATACAAAGGGGTTCTTGCTAAGGAGGATCTGGAGATAGCAGTCAAGTGGTTTTCCAGGGAGAGTATCAAAGGACAAGATGATTTCTTGGCTGAACTTACCATCATTAATCGCCTTCGGCATAAACATCTTGTTAAACTTCTCGGTATGTTTGATCTAACTCAATTTTTATCAGCCAATTTTCAGTTTCCGACATTCTATTACTCTATACAGCGGTATAAATTGCTCTGTCAATTACCTAAAAAGGCTGACTATAGATGTATTAAACTAATGTTTCATCGTTTCCTTGGTTTGCTCTTGTTAATTAGAATTATCAAAATATGCAAAGTTTAATCGATTAATCTCAACCATTTCAATTTCATAGTTGCAAGATTTCTAGTCACTTGGAAATTTCAGAGAATGAGCAAAATATAAGATACAATGGCCTACCAAGGTTGACGGAAATTAATGATAAAATTAAAGAACTTGAGATAACTGAAAAATCCACCTTATCACAACACAGCCACCAGCCAACTCAATCATGTGGGTTGCCTGGCATGCCATGGCCCCTTTGGGAAACCAAGTCACTTTTGGACGACCTTTTAGGTGGTGGTAGACTTTCTATCAGTAGCCCATCATGGTTGCTGTGGCTTAGCTAATGGAAACTTCCTGTTTTCAACTTTCATCTCCTAATTACTTTTCAATTTGCAAAGGGTCCACTAAAATACTGGTTCATGAAAGTGACTGGTTGGAGATATTTGAATAATTAAATGAACACTCGGCCCTTGAAAATGAGCTCAAATTTGCTTTCAAGTTCAAAAGTATTTGCGCTAGGCCCAATTTGGAGGGATCTGTCACACTTGACTGCGATCTCCTAGCATCCTTGCTGAGTCATTTTTTATGCTTAAATATCTACATCAAAAATAGATGTATATGGGTTTTCTAGATATGGATTTGACATAATTCTTTGACGTTGCTGATATTATTATTGATGCTACCAAAAATCTTCGTTTGCTAGTTATTGAACTTAACGACTGAGGATGAGCACGAACATGATCTTCAAAACCTGAAACAAAGGCGTCGAGGTGTGTCCTCGTCGCCCTTTCGATGCTCAAGATAGAGAAAAGGGAAATATAAGCGTTAGGCTATGAACTGAAAATAATGTAACCTAAATAATGAATGAAAGATCTGTATTTATAGAGATAGACAGTGTAAGATTGAGTGCTTGGGTGCCTTATCTGTTTAAAAGTCATACAAGACTTGAGAGTTGGGTTACTTGGGTGCCTTGTCTGTTTAAAAGTCATACAAGACTTGAGAGTCTTGTTATAGTTAGACGTCATAAGTTGGTTGGAATTGTAGGACTGCAGTAGTCGCATAGGATTAGGACTATGGTAGTAGAGTCCTCATAGGTCAGTGACTCCTGGAGGAAGAAGTAGAAAGAGATAGGCGAGGTATGGAGCTCATCTACGGTGGCATGAGTGACTTGATCCTGAGCATGCCCGAGGTAAGTAATCCCAAGGAAAGATCTTCACTACAGACACCTCAAGGATTACAGGACATCGGGATTGTGTTAGGTGCTTGTCCGGGTTGACATAAATTTGACACATCAATTACGATATTCTCTCCGTCCAGAATAATAACTTGACCGCTATTCTATTTAATTTTTAGGTTTAGGAAAATAAATGAAAGACCTGAATGACTGATATTTATTTCTGCTACAGGATGGTGCCACAAGAATGGGAAGCTTCTACTGGTGTATGAATACATGCCCAATGGAAGCCTTGACAAACACCTGTTTTCCGAGCCTAACATAGAGCCACTTGGATGGAGTCTTCGATATAAAATAGTTTCTGGGGTTGCCTCAGCTTTGCACTATCTCCATAATGAGTATGAGCAGAGGGTAGTGCACCGGGATCTTAAAGCCAGCAACATCATGCTCGACTCCAACTTTAATTCCCGTCTAGGAGACTTTGGCCTTGCACGGGCTCTTGACAATGGGAAGACCTCATATGCCGAGGCAGAGGGAGTGCTAGGCACAATGGGATACATTGCACCCGAGTGTTTCCACACTGGAACAGCCACACAACAGTCTGATGTCTTTGCATTTGGGGCGGTCTTGTTGGAAGTGGTATGTGGTCTACGCCCCAGAACCAAGATTGCTGGCTTCCAATTCTTGGTCGATTGGGTTTGGCTCTTGCATAGTGATAGGCGCTTACTCGAAGCTGTAGATCCAAGATTAGGTGACGAATTTGTTGAAGAAGAAGCCGAGAGGCTTCTGCTACTGGGGTTGGCCTGTTCACATCCTACTGCTAGTGAAAGGCCTAAAACACAGGCTATACTTCATATAATATTGGGAACCGTGCCAGTGCCGAATGTTCCACCATTCAAGCCGGCTTTTGTGTGGCCAGCTGTTGAACCCACAGATTTAGATTCGAGTTCAGTGAATATGACATCAATAACTACTTCACATTTCAGCTCAGGTTGGAGTCCACAGGATCAGAGCATGGAGAACTATACTGGATACACGGACTCCTTGGTGTAGTTTCTTTTAGAAACAACTGTCACCACTGTGCATTCTGTCCCCCCCCCCTCCCTTTAATTTTTCATTTTCAATTTTGTAGCGACTTTTGTTTGATATCATGTTCTTTGGAGTCTGTTGTCATCTTTTTTTACTTTGATTTGTTCATTAAGACAACAAATGGAAGGGGATATAGTCAGTGTACATTGATATTGGAGGTGTAATACAAAGTTGACTTGGAAGAGGAATAGTCACTGGACAATTCATACGATTTTGCTTGTATTTATTGTAATCTAATGTTACATCTGCAATGTATGTACATGGTTGACGTCATATAATGTGTCATTTGCGAAGTTAAACAAAGATGGATATGCTAAAGAAAGAAAGAAAGAAAGAAAGAAAGCGAGATTTCGAAAAAATTTAAAATATACAAAACCATTGATGTCCGATTGACAAAGAAATAAGGAGTAAAATACATAAATATATTTTTGCTCCAAAAATTGTGTCATCCTGTTTTATCTGTGAATTTGTTATGTTATGAATTTTGGATCACAAGATAATGACGATAATAAAATAAAGATAAAGAAAAGAAGAATACAAAGTCTAGAGAAGAAGAATCCACTATAATCAATAGTTTTGTGTTTACAATATCAAGATTTCAATAATTTCAATTGAAATCTAAGCTCTCGAGAATGTTGTATGAATGTTTTCTCACTTGTCTCTTAGTTATTAGTACATTACAAGTCGTAATATATATATATATATATTAGAGACAAGTTGTAGAAGAATATGAATCCAAAAACTCGTCAAGACGAGCGACAGCCCCTCGCTCGAGCGATGGGGGCAGCGACAAGCGGGTGACAAACTCTCGGGTTGTTTTCCACCGGGCTCACTTGAGCGACCAGCTAGCGAATATGCGGCGACTTTTTTCTTCTGATCCATAACTTTGATCTTTTCTAAACCACTCTAATTTAAACTCCAATATCCACTAGAATTTGGATCAAATCATAACAAATCTCCACCTTGAACCACATTCCAACACAAGAAATTCCAAATCACAATTTTAACAATAAACACTACTCTTCCTCTCCAAACAAGCCCCAATAGACTAAATCAATGACAAACATCCATTAAGTTCAAACTTAACAATATGAAGTATTTTTGTCATCATATCAGTAGGATTATCACTGGTATCAACCTTGCTCACTACAATATTACCACGAGCAATCACACCATGCACAAAATGATACCTCACATCAATGTGCTTAGTCCTTTCGTGAAACATATGATCCTTACTCAAGAAAATTGCACTCTAATTAGCACAGAATAATGTTGACACTTGTAAGTCTTCACCGATTTCACAAATCAATCCTCTCGATTAAATAGCTTCCTTACATGTCTCTGTAACGACCATGTATTTTGCTTCTGTTGTAGACAAAACTATTGTATTTTGCAAAGTAGCTTTTCAACTAATAACACAACCAGTAAGGGTAAACACAAACCCTATAAGTAATCTCTTCTTATCAAGATCCCCTACATAATCTGAATCCACATAACCGATGACTCCATTTGAATTTCTACCAAAATGCAAATAAACATTTGAAGAGCCCTTCAAGTATCTAAAGACCCACTGCACTGATTTTCAACGTTCCTTTTCAGGATTAGCCATGTATCCGCTAACTGTACTAACTGCATGTGCCAAATCAAGTCTTGTACAAACCATCATATACATGAGCGAACCAACTGCACTAGAGTAAAGAACCCAAGACATATAATCAATATCTTCATCCGACTATGGACACAAGTTAGATGATAGTTTGAAGTGGGTAGCCAGGGAGTATTGACATCCTTAACTTTCACCATATTGAATCTTTCAAGCACCTTCTCAATGTACCCCTTCTGACTCAAATACAATATGCCAGCCTTTCTATCTCTCAAGATCTCCATTCCAAGAATCTTCTTCGTTGTACCCAAGTCCTTTATGTTAAACTCCTTGTTGATTTGTAATTTTATTTTTCTGACATTTGCTTTATCCTTGGCTACTATGAGCATATCATCAATATATAATAACAAATATATAATTGATCCACCACTTTCTTTTCTGAAGTACACACAACTATCATAATTACATCTATCAAAACCATGAGTAGTCATGCTCGGTGACTACTTCAATCCATACAATGATATCTTCAATAAGTACACATAGTCTTCATTCTCTGAAGTTATCAATCCCTTTGACTGTTGCATGTAGATGCTCTCTTCAAGTTTTTTATGTAAGAATGCTGTCTTGACATCCATTTACTCAAGCTCCAAATCGTTCTTAGCCACCACTCTAGTAAGGCTCGAATATAACTGTATTTCACAACTGGTGACAACACATCTGTAAAATCAACACCCGAAATCTGACTGTAGCTTTTTGCCACCGATCCAGCCTTATATCTAGCATCTTCAATCCCTGATGTGCCTTCCTTTCTTTTGAACACCCATTTGCAATGAACCACTCTTTTACCTTTAGGTAATTTCACTAAATAACAAGTGTTATTTGAAAGCCCAAAATTGGTTAACTAAGAGGGGGGTGAATTGATTTTTTAATTTTTTTTTTCGAATAATTAACTAAAATCACGTAAGTTTAAAAAATGTTGATAAATTAATAATAGTAAACTAGTTCAAACAAGTAGATCAATCAAATAATAAGTGCAAATAAACGAAGACAACTAAACACAAGTAAGCAAATAAGCGGGAAAATGTAAATGCCAAGAACATCTTCAAAAATTATCTCTTTTAAGATAGATATAAATAAGTTAAGCACAAAGATAAATGAAAAACTTTGAAGAGAGAAATGATTTTCAGAAATAAAATTAATCAAAAGTTTTTTCAAAGTAAATAAATTGATAAAAATAAAATAAAGAGTAAAGATCAATTATTTTACATCAAAAGAACCTTTCTATAATACTCTTAGAAGTATGTTATTTGAATGCAAGAAGATGTGGTATTTATAGGTGAAAAATCGTCAAAAATTCTGTCGTACCGAATGAGGCGTACCGAACGGTCAACTAGTCATTTTTTTTTTCAGAAAATCAGAACGGTTGGATATTTTACCGTTGGGGCTAAACTGCCATACCGGACGTCTGGTACAACCGTTGACCGTTGACTTTTTTTAAAAAAAATAGATGTGATCTAAGTTCAAGTATCACTTTGAAAAATCAATTTTACTTTTGATCAAAAATATTTTATGCAAGTGATATGAAAATAACTTTGTGCACAAAATGATTTTTGTGCTATTGTCTTCATTATTAAAGATAAAAGTATTACACTTTTTACATATGATCTCGAAAGCTTAGTCTTTGATCTTGCTTCAAAGTTTCTTTCATGTTTGACTCTTAAACTCTTGATCTTGATCTTTCTTGACATTTGGCTTTAATGCTTGACTTCAATCTTGATCTCCTTCATGAGCCCGATTTATAATATGTTGATTTTGGCAATGCTTGGTTGATTTTAACATTGAACTATCATCAATCAAAATCAATTGTTAGAAATAATATTAATTTTATTTGTTATGATCAAAACATTAAGGATGAAATCAACCATATGTCAACAATTTCCCCCTTTTTGATTATGACAAACAAGATGATTTGTAAGATAAGATTGAACAATTTGATATCGTATTGATAAATGAATATTTATCATAAATTTATCATGTCATTTATATTCCCCCTATATTTTACAAATCAATAACTACACATTTAAAGCATATGAATGATATTTCCCCCTTTTTCATATACTCTAAACATATTATATTTTCAAATCAAAACATGCATAATTATCTCACTCCATTTCCCTCTTTTGACACAAGCAAAGAGAGGTAGTATTTAAGATGAAAACACAATTTTCCTTTTTAAGATAGCACATATGAGAGGAATAGTATGATATATAAGATCAAAACTTTAAATCAACCAAAAATGGTAATATATTCCCCCTCAATTAAGTACAAGATGCCAATATATGCAAGTTTAAATAAGAGGATAATCATCACATGTATAGTAAAATAATAATCAAAGTATGAGTGATGAAATGGCGAAAACATAATTATTTAAGTAAAATTTATATACATTCTAACCAATTATTCATATAGAATCAATTATAAAAGAACATTTAGCAGGAATTCAATTTAGCCACATACTACACATTCATTGATAATTCCCAAACCTCTTTAAATATATGAAAATCTAATTAAGTGTTAGAGGTTTAATGAGAATATCGACCAATTTATTTTCCTTATTCTCAAATTCTAATACAATATCCCACTTTTGGGTGCTTTTAGAATACCATAGACGTAATGTCTTAATGCCATTAAGATATCTAAAATTTGTTTTATGTCACTAAAGTGTGATTCTTGAGTATTGTGTTGAAATATAGCACATAATCACACATTAAACATAATATTGAGTCTACTTGCGATTAATTATAGAAGAGATCCGATCATATCTCGATATTTTGTAATGTTTATGGAAGTACCTTGATCATCTTTGTCCATTTTGATTGATGAGCCATAGGAGTGCTCATTTTTTGGATCTTCCTTATTTTGGTCTTAAATAGTCATTTGTTTGAAATGAGTTTCCGATCCTACATCATTAGTAATACATTTTTCACGGTCAAGAAGGTTAGTTTCTTCAAAAGTGCCATGCATGAATTTTTCAACATCTAGAGTTCTTTTATTAAGACTTTGTAAACTTTGCTAGTGGATGAAAAATCTAGAAAGATTCGGATTTTAAATTAAATTTTTGAAAATTTTCTTTTGTATTCAAAATGAAGCATTTGCAATAAAAAATTTAAACAACTGATATTTGAAATTCTATTTTTCCAAAACTCATAGGGGGCTATGTGTTTTTTTTTCAACTAATTGAAACTCTATAAACAATATAGTAAGTAGTGTCAACGATTTTGGCCCAAAAATATTTTGTCATGCTATTTTCATTTAGCATGATTCTAATCATTTCTTGCAATGTGCGATTCTTCTTTTTACTACATCATTTTGTTGAAGAGTTCTAGGAGCCGAAAAATTATGTTCATAATCATAAATTTTTGCAAAAAAAAAGAAAAAAATCATTAAATGCAATATTTTCAAGTTCTCTACCATGATCACTCCTAATGGTAGTAATAGTATGTCCTTTTTTTTTTGAACAAAAAATGTTCAAATACATTCAAAAGTCATCTTCTAGGTTAAAAAATGGGACTCAAGTAAATCTAGAAAAGTCATCAATAATGACGAACACATAATGTTTACCATTTAAGCTTGTAATTCTAGATGGTCCAAAAGTATTCATGTAGAGAAGTCAAAAAGATTTTGTAGTTGAAGAATGTTGCTTTAATTTTAAAAGAACTATTTACTTGTTTTCCATACATTACAAATTTTGTCTTTCTCAAACTTGACAAACCTTTAACAAAATAATTTTCGAAAATTTTGAAAGTAGGCCCATGCTAACATGACCTAATATTCTATCTCATAACCAAGTGTCATATTTTAAACTTGATAAACATCTTTCTCTGCATTCAAACTTAATGTTTATGACATAAACATTCTTACTTCGGTTTCCTATAAATATCACCTCTTTAGATGTAGTATCCTCAATGATGGAATTGGAAGAATCAAATTTGATATGATAACATTCATCACACAATTGATTAAAACTATGTAGATTACGTCTAAGGTTGTCTACTGATGATGTCATACGCGTATACCCGAGCACGAGGATACGTCAATTATCTGGGCTCTAGTCACGTCTACAGTCCTCGGGGTTATGAGTCCTCGAGCAACATCTCGAGGACGGAATTGCCGGATCGCCTCAAAATTCACTACAAGAGTCCTCGGGGGAGAACACTTGGTCGGGATATCTCCTTGGCCAATCCCTCGCGATCCAAGATCGAGCATCTCCTATTCCCAGGATGATTCCTTACAAGGACACCCTATCCAAGGAATCCCAAGTCGCAAATGAGTCCTACCTTAAGAACACTCCTAACAAGGTAAGACTCCTACTTGATTTCTAATACCTGTTCCTGCAACCACTCCGGAAAATAAGGAGAAGAGTCCTACTTCAACTCCACTACCTACCACTATAAATATGTTATCCCTATTCATTATTCAGGTACGCTTTACACATATTTTCAGCATATATTTACTCTCTCTATTCTCTCTCTGACTTAAGCATCGGAGGGGCGACGAGGCCAACCCTCGACGCCTTTGTTTCAGGTACCGGAAGATCTTGTTCGTGCTCATTCTCGGTCATCGAGCTCGGGAAGTCAACAGGTACGATTTTTGGCAGCATCATTTGGCGCCGTCTGTGGGAAACGCTACCAAAAGTCATGGTGAATACACGTTCAGGTCTTCCTCTCGCAAGCTCAACCGCTCCAAACCAACCACCCGCTGCAGATCCTCAAGTTCATCAGGAAGGAGCGCCAGGGGGGTCAGATTCCCCACCCGCAATGGTTACCGCTGGAGCATTTGAGGAGCTACGTCAACAAGTTGCGGCCTTGACCCAGCTACTCAACCAAGGAAACACCTCCCGAGCTTCAGCACCAGCACACACGCAAATACCGGCGTCGGGAGGGGGTGTCGTGTCAGATGCTCGAGCTCGGGATATCCGTGATGCCCACGACAATGGTGGTTCCGGGGCCTCGGGCATACCCCCATATGCCTCGGCCTCGAGGTTGGTTACCATGGACTCAGGCGAGCTCGCGCGGATCATACAAGATGGAATTACGGCGGGATTACAGCAGAATGCCAAGGGAGTGACGGGGTTCACCCCTAACACCCCATTCACTCCCAAGGTTCTTTCATATCCGCTCCCGGACAGGTTCAAGTTCCCTCGCATAAAGGAGTACGATGGGGCAACCGACCCCATCAACCATCTGAATGTCTATACGGACGTCATGAACTTACAGGTTGCACCAGATCAAGTGATGTGCAAAGCCTTTCCTCAAACATTGACCAACGCTGCTAGGGATTGGTTCGCTACGTTGGAGCCCAACTCCATATCCTCATTCTCTGGACTTGCTGAAAAGTTCTCCGCCAGCAGCAAGCGCATCCGGAAGATAGCAGCTACCCTCATGCAGCTCCGTCAGGGGCCTAACGAAACCTTGCGTAACTTCATGACGAGGTTCAACAAGGAAAGGTTACAGATACCCGACCTCCACATCACAGCAGCGGTTTCGGCTCTAACATATGTAGTAAGGTGTGAAGCTTTTAGGATGTCTTTATCTAAGACACCCCCAAGGTCAGTAACGGAGCTCCTAACCCGAGGAGAGAAATACATCAACATGGAGGAGGCAATGAGGACCACCTCCAGCTTTGAGAAATCACAACACAAGAGGTCGCACGAGCCAATTGCGCGACAAGATCATGCTCGGGGAAAGCAGTGGCAGGAAGGACCGCCTGGGCCGTTTACCCGGCTGAACACTTCAAAGTCCAACATCCTGATGGAAATCCGAGGCATGAAAGATCTTAAATGGCCTCCTAGGCTGCGAACTCCCCCGGAGACAAGAGACAAGAATAAATACTGTGACTTTCACAGGGATCATGGGCACACTACGGACGAATGTATAATGTTGCAACGGGAGATCGAGGCATTGATCAAGAGGGGGTTCTTCAGGACATACGTCGGAAACGACAAACGTCCAAGGAACGATCACAACAAGAGCAGGACATCAGGCCCGGAGGGAGGTAACAAACCCACTGCTGGTACGATCAACATCATAGTTGGAGGAATAGCTTCGGGGGGAGATTCGAACAGCAGAAGAAAACAGTATGCTCGGCAGCATAGGTCGGGCCCGCAGATCACTCCCCCCAACTTTGAAGACATCACCTTCGGGACGGAGGATTTGAAAGGCATAACATCTCCTCATGACGATGCCCTGGTCATATCCGCCATAATAGCCAATTTCGAAGTCAAGAGGATACTTATAGACATCGAGAGTGCTGCCAACGTATTGTCCCGAGAGGCCTACGAGAAGATGGGAATTTCTACCAACCAACTCAAGATGGTCAAGACCCCGCTCCAGGGATTCGGGGGCGGAACAATCATTCCGGAAGGGATAGTTGACCTTCCACTAACCTTGGGCATGGATGAGAAGCAGGTAACGGAAATTACGTCTTTCCATGTGGCACAGGCCTCCGTACCATACAACGCCATTTTGGGAAGACCACTGCTCAATAAGATCAGGGCCATTGTATCCACATTCGACCTTGCCATGAAATTCCCGACGAGTCAGGGCACAGGGGTTGTGCGTGGAGACCAAGCAGCAGCAAGGAGGTGTTATGTCGCAAGCATTCAGGGGTTAAGTGCTGACGTCATGCAACTAACAACACCTGAGCTCGAGCTCGAGCATCGTGATAGACTTGCACCGGTTGAAGATTTGGTTGAGGTCGAGCTCGGGCATGACAAAAAAGTCACCATAGGTCGGGACATTGACTCCTCTCTCAGAGACGAGCTCATCAAGTGTTTGTCCCGCAACATAGATGTATTTGCTTGGAAAGTGGAGGACATGCCAGGGATAGATCCCGAGGTCGTGGTTCATAGACTTAATGTGAGGCCCGACGCGAAGCCGGTGAAGCAAAGGAAAAGACAATTCGCGCCAGAAAGACGGGAAGTGATACGTGAAGAGATTAACAAACTCATCAACGCTCGGTTCATCAGGGAGGTCCAGTATCCGGACTGGCTCGCCAATGTCGTTCTTGTTAAAAAGGCTAATGGTAAGTGGCGGGTATGTATCGATTTCACAGATCTCAATAAGGCATGCCCAAAGGACAGTTATCCTCTACCTCGGATAGACAATTTGGTGGACAGCACCGCAGGTCATAAGTTGTATAGTTTTCTTGATGCCTTCTCAGGGTATCACCAGATCCTCATGGCCGAAGAAGATCAAGAGAAGACGTCATTCATAGCTGACTCCGACATTTACTGCTATAAGGTCATGAATGCAGGGGCAACATATCAGAGGCTCATCAACAAAGTCTTTGCTAACCTAATCGGGAAGAACATCGAGGCCTATGTCGACGACATGGTGGTTAAGAGTAAGCATGAGAATGAGCATATCGCCGACCTCGAGGAAGTGTTCTCTACCCTCCGAAGATACAAGATGAAGCTAAACCCAACCAAGTGCGCTTTTGGGGTGGCATCAGGAAAGTTCTTGGGTTTCATGATCACTCACAGGGGAATTGAGGCCAATCCAGACAAGATACGCGCCTTAATATCCATGGAATCACCTAGGAGTAAAAGGGAGGTCCAAAAGTTGACAGGAAGGGTTGCCTCTTTGAACATGTTCATGTCTAGGGCAGCCGATAGGTGTTTTCCCTTTTTCAAAGTCCTAAGAGGCAATCATAACTTCAACTGGAATGAGGATTGCGAGAGAGCACTCCAGGAACTCAAACAGACGTTGGCCACTCCTCCAGTGCTCACTAAACCTGAGCCTGGGGACACGTTGTATCTATACATGGCGGTATCCCAGAACGCGGTGAGCGGTGTATTAGTGAAAGAGGTAAAGAAGGCTCAACAACCCATCTACTATGTAAGCAAGGTATTGTTGGACGCGGAAACAAGGTATACTTTGGCAGAACAACTCGCCCTGGCATTGGTTGTGTCGGCTCGAAAGCTACGCCAATATTTCCAGGCACACCCCATTGTTGTGTTGACAGACCAGCCCCTCAGACAAATACTCCAAAAGCCGGATATCTCGGGAAGATTGTTGAAATGGGCAATTGAGCTCGGCGAATTTGATATAGAGTTCAGACCCCGACCTTCTATCAAGGGACAGGTCCTAGCAGACTTCATCGCAGAACTTACCCCGAAGCCTCGGGGGCCGGGAGATGTCCCGACCAGTGTGGTGGACATATGGGAGATATTTGTTGATGGAGCCTCTAACTCCTCGGGCTCGGGTGCAGGGGTCATCATCAACGGTCCGGATAAACTAACCGAAATTCATTGCGCGCTCAGATTTGACTTCGAAGCTACCAACAACGAGGCAGAATATGAGGCTGTGGTCATTGCTCTTGAACTAGCTAAGGACTTGGGAATTGAACGCGTCAAGCTCTTTAGCGATTCCCAACTTGTGGTGGGACAGGTTGAAGGGGCATTCGAAAGAAAGGACGACAAAATGAACATGTACTACTTGAAAGTACACGACCTACGAAGGAAGTTCAAGGACTGTGAAATTCTGAAAATCGCCCGGGCTGATAATGGGAAGGCGGACGCGTTATCAAGGCTCGTGTTCATGGGAGTAGATGGTCTTGACAAGACAGTTCACATAAAAACCGTAACAAGGCCAAACATTAGTCAAGAACTAGCAGTCATGGATATCGATAATGAGCCTTCCTGGATGGATCATATGGTAGAATTTATAACTAACGGGAGCCTCCCCGATGATCCCAGAAAAGCTAGGAGCATCCGATCCAGAGCACCAAGGTACTGCATGATCCAAGGAGTCCTCTTCCGTAGGAGCCTTACGCTTCCATATCTCAGATGCCTCAAGCCTTCCGAGTCAGCACAGGCCCTGAAGGAGGTTCATGAAGGAGTATGTGGGAATCATTAGGGGGCTAGGGCTCTTGCCTTCAAACTCATAAGGTATGGGTATTACTGGCCTACCATGAAGAGGGATGCCTCAGAGTATGTGAGAAAATGTGATAAGTGCCAAAGGTTTGGTAACGTCATCCACGCCCCCGCGGAAGAGCTCACGCCATACACTGTTCGGCTCCCTTCGAACAATGGGGGGTGGACATCCTCTGGCCCTTTCCAATGGCAAGAGGACAAGTGAAGTTTGTGGCTGTAGCCGTAGAGTACTTTACCAAGTGGGTGGAAGCAGAACCTTTGGCAACTATTCAGAGCCCAGGCTAAGAACATTCGTTTGGAAGTCTATCATATGTAGGTTCGGGGGTACCTAAAGTGCTCATAACGGATAATGGGAGACAATTTGATAATGCTCAGTTCGAGGGCTTTTGTACTGACCTTGGGATAGATCATCGCCTAACATCGGTCGCACACCCTCAAAGCAATGGATTGGCCGAAGTCACTAACAGGATTATATTGCAAGACCTCCGTACAAGGATCGAAGGCGCGTATGGTAACTGGCCGGACGAGTTACCCTCCATACTATGGACTTACAGGACCTCGCACAAGACGACCACCGGGGAAACCCCATTTATGTTGGCCTTTGGGTTGGAGGCTACCATACCCCTGTAAGTTCACCTACCGTCACTAAGGCGTCTGGACTATGACGCCGGAGAACAAACCACCGAGCATCTGGACCTCTTGGAAGAAGTACGAGAACATGCCGCACTACGAGTCGCCTCCTACCAAAACAGAACAGCAAAATACTTCAACAGCAGAGTCAGGCCCCGAAGATTCAGGATGGGGGACCTAGTACTCAGAAAGTCCGAGGCTGCCGGTCATGCCCCAGGAAAACTCGGACCAGCTTGGGAAGGACCCTTTGAAGTCATTCGACAGGGTCGGAAAGGAGCATACAGCTTGAGGGATATGGCAGGAAGACCACTCCCGAGGACCTGGAATGCAGACAACCTGAAGGTGTATCACAAGTAAAAGTCATGACCTTGTCCATCTTGCTATAAGTATTATTTGGCTCTTAGTTTTTGGCTTGCATGCCCTACGCATTTACTCTGTTTGCTTTTCTGTTGATTTGATTTTTTATCGGGCTTGCACGCCCTACGCATTGTTACTTTCATTAATTTATTCATCAAGGCCTATGAGTCATTTCTTAATCCAAAACATAGCAAGATTCATATGAAGTGATCATTGGGAACTCAACAAGAGCCCCCATTCCAAAAGCCCTGCCACGCGCGGGCATCTTCGAGACATGCTACGGGCATGATCTCCACAAAAGTCCTGCCACGCGCAGGCACCTTCGAGACATGCTACGGGCATGATCTCCACAGAAGTCCTGCCACGCGCAGGCACCTTCAAGACATGCTACGGGCATGATCTCCACAAAAGTCCTGCCACGCGCAGGCACCTTCGAGACATGCTACGGGCATGATCTCCACAGAAGTCCTGCCACGCGCAGGCACCTTCGAGACATGCTACGGGCATGATCTCCACAAAAGTCCTACCACGCGCAAGCACCTTCGGGACATGCTACGGGCATGATCTCATCGAAGTCCTGCCACGCACAGGCACCTCCGAGACATGCTACGGGCATGATCTCATCGAAGCCCTGTCACGCGCAGGCACCACCAGGGCATGCTACGGGCACGTCCCACAAAAGACCCATGATGAACGGGCCCTCACGACAAAGTGACCAAACCTCCCAAACTATGACAATACCCGAGCCCGATCATCGAGAATTCAAAATTGGTCTTACAATGAAAATTTTATGTCCTCGAGCTTGGGATACTATGTAGAACCAAATGATCGACCTCGAAAGTATCTAGCTCTTGACTTTGTACTTGTCAATCTTTTGCACACAAGTCATCAATTCCTTATAGTCATTGGGCATAAATTAAACATTCTAATCCATCGGAGTCGTCGGGCATGAATTAACCATTTTCATTCCTCATAGTCGTCGGGCATGAATTTAACATTTTTATTCCTTAACGTCGTCGATTATGGAAGAACGTTTTATTGAACGTTTGTGCATTAACGTCATCGAGCAGGAGTGATTGAACGTTTTAATTCGTTAAAGTCGTCGGTCATTAAATTTAATTCGTTAAAGTCGTCGGTCATTAAATTTCTTTCGTTAATGTCGTCGATCATGGGATTTAATTCGGTAGAGTCGTCGAGTTTCAAAGTCGTCGAGTTCTTTTATGTCCTCAAAGTGTATCACATAAGAAAAATAGGCGAACAAGAGATCGAGACATTAACATTACAAAATCCAAAGGTAACAAAATCCCGAGCAAAGCTCGTGCAGAATACATGAACATGAAACTTCAGTCAATATCCCCAGCCTCGGGGTCGTTCAATGAGCTCGGGGGATCGTCCTCCACATCTTCCAGCCCCACGTCGACCTGCTGGTCGTCGTCCGCTTCTTCATCCTCGGATAGCTCGAGATGTTCTGCAACTCCCGGGATACCCTTCAAGTCATCGGGATGAGCTCCCGGCCTAGAACGCATAAAAGCTCGGGCTTCTTTCAGAGCATGGAAATACGAGCCCACACCGTACTCGCCCTGTAATCTTTTAAACTCGTCGGACGCCTTAAAGTCCTCGATTGCACTATCTCGAGCTCCCATCAGCTTCTCCTCGAAGTCTTTCTGGGCCCTGTCAAGCTCCAACCGCATCTCCTCAGCCTCGTCCCGGAAAGAACTGGCTTCGTCCCGAGCTTTATGGAGCTCATCCATGGCCTCATCCTGTTCCTTCCTGATGGCGTTACGTTCGGCCTTCAACTTGATAATTTCCTGATCTCGAACTTCTATGTCCTCGAGTAGGCCAGCCAGTTTTGGGGACGCGTCTGCCCCTTTCAACGAAAGTCCTCGAGCAACACTTAAGGCCTGAAAAAGAATTTTCATGAGCTAGTCCTCGGGAGAATAAGATGTTAATTTAAGTAACTTCGGGAACTTCGGGCTACCTTGGTCAGTAATGTCTCGAGCATGCCGTCCTCGGGGCCCTGCTCCCCCATATACTTGTCGACAATGCTCGGGACGAGCCTACAAATGTCTCGGTCCTCGGGCTGGCCTGGGCGTGCCCGAACGCCATCATCATTGAGATCCACGACGACAGGCGCGGCTCGTGGCGTCGAGGTCCCTTGATGCGTCGTTTGGGGCGCATGACGAGCAACTGTGGGCCTCCCCGAGCCTGGCAATAAATTGGCCCCCGAGGATTCACCAGGCCCGCTTACTGGTTGCTCATGCCTCGTATCCCGAGGCCGCTTCTTACCTTTCTTTTGCCCGGGAGCCCGGGCTTGAGGGGCTCTACTCTTGTTCCCGACCGCTTGGCGCAGTGCACTCGGATCAAACGTCATTCCTACGCACAACATACACGTATTAGCTCGAGGCCTCATGTCCTCAGAATAAGAAGCAACAAAAAAAAAAGTCCTACCCTCGAGGCCTCTTACATCCGCCAGATCGAGAATATCGTCTCCGAGGATGTCGTCTATATCGTACACAAGGGGCTCGAGGCTTTCTAGCATCAGCCTATCTCTTTCTAAAGACTCGAAATAGGCCTGACCCTCACAGAAGCTCGACGTATCCGGGAACCCCCACCGAGGACTAAAAGGAAGATCCTGATCCCGAGGAACTACGTAGAACCACTTCTCTTTCCAACCCTTTAAAGAAGTGGGCATCCTCGGGACTTTAAACCCTGCCCGGGACGAAAGGTAGGCAAAACAGGTAAATTGAGGGAGCTGTTTTAGGTCGAAGACCATCCTACACAGATCGAGATACGGAGCTATTCCTAGGTATCTACAGGCAATAAAAAAATAAATTAGCATCCTCCACCCATTTGGTACCAATTGACCCGGGCACATATTATACTCGACTAATAGCCCAAGGAAGAAGGGATGTAAGGGCCACCTAAAACCCCCCTTCAGAGAATCCCTAAACATGACGAACTCCCGATCCCGAGCTATAACCATCCTATCCTCTGGCTCGGGAGACCTAATGTCAGACTCAGGCATAAGCTTATACTCTCGAGCACATGCAACGGCTAAATGCTCTTTGAACCTACAAGGCTGGTCAGGGTACGAGAAGGGGATTGGGGAACCCTGAGCTCGAGGCTGAACGTTCAGGGGGACGGCCATAGGGATGATGGATTGAGGACGTTCGTCGGGCGTAGTACCCGAGGAAGAGGATGAACTACTGCTACCACTACTCGACATTCTAACTTAAAAATCTAAAGAAACAACTTAAGTGCTCAGGCTCGTACCTTGGTACTCGATCTCAAGGATGGCCGAAAGAGTTACTGAGAGTGAAAAGGTGAAAAATGAAGGGGAAAATGAGTATTTATAGCCTTCCTCAAAGGGGAGACCAAGGGTCGCATCCTCAGCCATAATATTGAGCCACGTGTCATCCATCCAATGAGCGAGCATTAACCGCCTCTTTTTTACCAGGGCTGACGACACCATGACGTAAGCCCTACTACGTGCTCCCGACTTAAACATAAGGGTTCAGGATCGAGAACTCCGACAACACTGCACCCATCCTCAAATCTCGAGCATGGTTGCACGGGGGCCAGTGATGATGTCATACGCGTATACCCGAGCACGAGGATACGTCAATTATCCGGGCTCTACGTCACGTCTACAGTCCTCGGGATTATGAGTCCTCGAGCAACATCTCGAGGACGGAATTGCCGGATCGCCTCGAAATTCACTACAAGAGTCCTCGGGGGAGAACACTTGGTCGGGATATCTCCTTGGCCAATCCCTCGCGATCCAAGATCGAGCATCTCTTATTCCCAGGATGATTCCTTACAAGGACACCCTATCCAAGGAATCCCAAGTCGCAAAGGAGTCCTACCTTAAGAACACTCCTAACAAGGTAAGACTCCTACTTGATTTCTAATACCTGTTCCTGCAACCACTCCGGAAAATAAGGAGAAGAGTCCTACTTCAACTCCACTACCTACCACTATAAATATGTTACCCCTATTCATTATTCAGGTACGCTTTACACATATTTTCAGCATATATTTACTCTCTCCATTCTCTCTCTGACTTAAGCATCGGAGGGGCGACGAGGCCAACCCTCGACGCCTTTGTTTCAGGTACCGGAAGATCTCGTTCGTGCTCATTCTCGGTCATCGAGCTCGGGAAGTCAACATGTACGATTTTTGGCAGCATCATCTATTAAGAAGATATTTTCAATAAAGGGAGATGAATGATTACGAATAATTTCAATGTCAATGATTTTCCTTTCGCATTATTTCTAAATGTATCATAACCTCCATCCTTTATTCTAAAACTTGACAATAAAGCTTGATTTGCGATCATGTGCTTTGAACATTCATTTTCTCTCTATTTTTCCTTGGTACATACAAAAATAATTCAATTTTTTTTTAATCTTTGGTACCCATACATCCTTGGGTCCTCGATAGTTAATGTTAGTGAATTTTTGAATCCACTTATAGTTGCCTTCAAAATGTAATTTTTTTTATAGAATAATAAAAAGTTACATGTCCATTTTTATTACAAAAATTACACGTAACATTTGAAATATGAGAAGTTGAGGTTTTAACAAAGAAACTTTTAAGAGACTTTTATTTCAAAAATGGTTTATATCCAATTCCTCCTTTATCAAAAACACATTTTTGCTCACAAAGCATTAAATCAAAAATTTTCTTGTCTTGAGTAAATTTGTGAATAATTTGAGTCAAATCTAAAATCCTTTCTTATAAAGAAAAATCCTCCTTAATTAAAGAATTATAATCGACTTTTCGTTTTTCAAAATCATTTTGAATTTTTAAAAGTTCATTTACCTTAATTTCCAATAAAGAATTTTTCTTTTTGATGATCGAATGATTTAAAGCAAGTCTTTCAAAATTTTCAAGAATTTCATTATAAGATGTAGATAATTCATCGTATGAACAATTTTCATTCGAATTCACACCATCATCAATAGCCATGAAGCACATGTTGGCAATTTCCTCTTGACTTCCATCTTCTTCATGGTCATCATCATCACTCTCATCTCATGTTGATTGAAGTGTTTTTTTTTAATAAATCTATTATTCTCTTCGCTCTTTTCTTCTTCCTTTTGGAATCGACGATTGTTGCCAACCCTTTTCCATTTTTTAACAAGAAGAACTAGATCATCAAGTTCTTCATCATTCATATTTTCGCTTAAAGTGTCTTCATCAACTACGGATTTAAGAGCAATTTGACATCTTTCTTCTTCTTTGCTTTTCAACGTTTTTTTCATTTGTCTCGGTACGATTTAGCTTATATATCATCAATGTTCCATTGAGCTCTTCCAATGGATATGTGTTGATATCTTTGGTATTTTCTATCAACATTCTCAATGACCTCCATTCTCCCAAGAGTGATCTAAGCATTTTACTTACAAGCTCACCATTATTAAATTTACGATCAAATCATTTGAGGCCATTAACAATATCGGTGAAGTGAGTATCATGTCAACTATATGTTCATTCTCTTTCATGAAGAAATTTTCAAAATTTTTAAGTAAGAGATTTATCTTAGTTTCTTTCACTTTGCTAGTTCCAACATGAATTTAAAGCATGCCAAATATCATAAGCGGAATCACATGTACTAATACGATTAAATTCATTTCTATCTAAAGCACAATAGAGTAGATTTTTGACTCTAGCATTTAAAGATATTTTTCTTTTATCTTCTTCGTTATATTCCTCTCTAGGTTTAGAAATTATTTGATCCGATTTTCCTTTTTCTTAATAACCTTTTTAGGCACATCGGGACCAAATTCAATAACTTCCCAAATATTATAATCTATTGATTGAATAAATATCGTCATCCTAGTATTTCAATAATTATAATGAGTATTATCAAATAAATGAGGATGATTTGTAGAATACCCCTCTAGATTATGAAAGATGTGGTTAGCCATTACTCAAGATTGTGAAATTTTTTAAATTGAGCGCCTTACTCTGATACCATTTGAAAGCCCAAGATTGGCTAACCAAGAGGGGGGTGAATTTGTTTTTAAATTTTTTTCGAATAATTAACTAAAATCACATAAATTTAAAACATGTTGATAAATTAATAATTGTAAACTAGTTCAAGCAAGTAGACCAATCAAATAATAAGTGCAAATAAACGAAGACAACTAAACACAAGTAAGCAAATAAACGAGACAATGTAAATGCCAAGAATTTCTTAAAAAATATATTTCTCTTTTAAAAAATATATAAATAAGTTAATCATAAAGATAAATGAAAAACTTTGATGAGAGAAATGATTTTCAAAGATAAAATTAATCAAAAGTTTTTTCAAAACAAATAAATTGATAAAGATAAAATAAAGAGTAAATATCAATTATTTTATATCAAAAGAACCTCTCTATAATGCTCTTAGAAATATGTCATTTGAATGCAAGAAGATGTGGTATTTATAGGTGAAACCCCGTCAAACATTTTGTCGTACCGGATGGTTAATTAGTCGTTTTTTTTCCAAAAAATCAGAACGGTTGAATTTTTGACCGTTGGGGCTAAATTGCCATACCAGACGTCCGGTATGGTCATTGACCATTGACTTTTTTTTAAAGAGATGTGATATAAGTTCAAGTATTACTTTGAAAAATCAATTTTACTTTTGATCAAAAATATTTTATGCAAGTAATATTAAAATAACTTTGTGCACAAAATGATTTTTGAGCTATTGTCATTCATTATTAAAGATCAAAGTGTTATACCTTTACATATGATCTCGAAAGCCTAGTTTTTTTTATCTTGCTTCAAAGTTTCTTTCATGTTTGACTCTTAAACTCTTGATCTTGATCTTTCTTAACATTTTGCTTTAATACTTGACTTCAATCTTGATCTTCTTCATGAGCCCGATTTATAATGTGTTGATTTTGTCAATGCTTGATTGATTTTAATATTGAACTATCATCACTTAAAATCAATTGTTAGAAACAATATTAATCATGTTTGTTATAATCAAAACATTAATGATGAAATCAACCATAGGTCAACATATTTTTTGCTCAATGACTCCATCTCTTCCTATATAACAATCATCCATCTGCTAGAATCACTGTAATTGATTGGCTCTGCATATGTAGTAGGCTCCTTAGTGGAAACAATATCTTCAGCAACATTCAATGCATAAGCAACCAAATCTGCTTCATCATACTTCTGTGGAGGTCTAATCTGTTTGCGAGGTCTATCTTTAGCTATATAATATTGTGGTGTTGGTGGTATAAGCAAAGTAGGCAAGATATTACTGTTTGTTAACCCTGAACTGGATTGATATGTAGTAGACTATTCTACAATCTTTGATTGTTTCTTTGAACCAATTTTCAATTTTACCTGAGTTGAATAATTCCACTTCTCAGTTTTATCAGAATCCCCAAGAGATGAACAATGAACCATAACAAGTTCATCAAATACTACATTTCTACTAACAACCACATTTCTAGTCTCTGGACACCACAACTTATACCCATTCACACCTTATTTATATCTAAGAAAGATGCACTTTCTAGACCTAGACTCTAACTTCCCATTATCTACATAAGCATAAGCCAGATACCTAGAAATTTTCAAATCAGAATAGCAAGAAAGTTACTAGACCATACTTCCTCTGGTGTTTTTCTATCAATGACAACTGAGGGTGAACAATTAATCAGAAAACAATATGTAGTAGCAGCTTCAACCCAAAAAGACTTAGGCAACCCTAAATTTGAAAGCATACAACGAACCTTTTCCATCAAGGTTCTGTTTATCTGCCCTGCCACACCATTCTGTTGAGGAGTTCTAGATACCGTCAAGCGTCTCAAGATTCCTTCAGCCTTGCAGAAGCTATTGAATTCGTCTGAGCAAAACTCCAACTCATTATCAGTGTACAGACATTTCACTTGCTTTTTGGTCTGCTTCTTTACTAATGTTTTCCACTCCTTGAAGGTCCCAAACACATCACTCTTCTGCTTCAAGAAGAATACCCAAACTTTCTTGGAGAAGTTATCAATTACGTCAACAAGTAATAATAGCCACCTTTAGATGGTACCCTAGCTGGTCCCCAAAGATCTGAATGGATATATTCAAGTGTTCCCTTCGTGTTGTGCCTTCCTTCAATAAATCTGACTCTCTTCTATTTTCCAAAGACACAATGCTCAGAAAACTCTATTTTGTTGGTCTTCTGCCCATCGAGAAGTTCTCTTTTACTCAGCTCTGCTATCTCATTCTCACTCATATGCCCGAGCCTCATATGCTAAAGTTTTGTAGCTTTATCATTAGTCAAAGAAGAAGTAGAAATTGCTGCATCCCCAATCACTGTGGAACTGTGCAAAATGTACAGATGTGTATAGTTTTTATGCCCCTTCATGACAACAAGAGAACGATTGCTCACCTTCAAAACCCCACCTCCATCGATGTATCTGTAGTCATTTGAGTTAAGTGTACTCAAAGATATGAGATTTCGCTACAGTTTTAGAACATGTCTTACTTTTGTAAGTGTTTTGACAACCCTATCGAACATTTTGATTCTGACTATACCAACTCTAGCAATTTTGCAAGGCGTGTTGTTTCCCATAATCACAACACCTCTCGAAGCTCCTTCATATGTAGAAATCCAGTCCATATTAGGACATATAAAAAGTACAAGCTGAGTCAAGAACTCATTCATCACTAGATGTATTATCTCCGTCAGAAATCATAAGAAGTTCTCCACCACTTTGCTCATCCTCCACAACATCAGCCTCCGCTGTATTAACAAGTTACTTCCCTTTCTCTGTAGCACCAACAACTTTATTTATATTTTTCAAAGCGATACAATCATCTCTAATATGCCCGTTCTTCTTTCAGTAATGACATATCTTCTCAGCATGTCTAGACTTTGATCTGCCCCTAATATTTCTTCCAAGACTCATATCTTGATTCCTCCCATACATAACCAAGCCTTCAACATGATTTCCAGATCCTCCAACAAGGTGCCTCATCTTCACCTTAGATAGTAAAGTATCATAAACCTCTTCCATGGTTAGAGTATCCCGAAAAGTCACATATGATGGTGGCAGTGACACAACAACATCAAAGCCAAGTCCTCATTGTCATACTTAACCTACAATGTCTCTAAATCAGCTACAATTTCTTTGAACGTAGTTAAGTAATCATCCAATGACGTATCTTCCGATAAGAATACAATCACTATTTCAAGTGTAGCTTGCTAGTCAAGCTCTTTGTCATGCAAAGTTGCTCCAACTTCAACCACAATGCAGCAGCACTATTCTCCTTAAGAACATCTTGAAGAATTTGATTCGAGAGATGTAGATAAATTTAAGATTGGACTTTCCGATCCCTACGACGCTTTTCATCTTGCGTCCAAGTAGCAGGCATGTTGTCAAACTCAAGCAATGCCTCCTCCAAATCACTTGTTATAAATTTCGGATCATAAGATAATGACGATAATGAAATAAAGATAAAGAAAATAAGAACACAAGAAGTTTAGATGAGGAGAATCCACTATAATCAATAGTTTTGTGTTTACAATATCAATATTTCAATAATCTCAATTGAAATCTAACCTTTCAATAATGTTGTATGAATATTCTCTCACTTTTCTCTTAGTTATTAATACATTACAAGTCGTGACACACACACACACATGTAAACCCTAGAGACACGTTGTAGAAGAATAAAAGTCCAAAAACTTGTCAAAAGACGAAACGTACTTGGGGTGGATAAACATGTTGCTCGAGTGATAGGCAAGTGATAGTTGCTCGCTTGAGCAACGGGGCGGCGACGGCATGCGACAAACTCTAGGTTGTTTCCCACCGGGCTCACTCGAGCGGTCAGCTAGCGCCATGCTAGCGAAAATAAGGCGACTTTTTCCTCTAGTCTATAACTTTGAACCCTTCAATTTCGACTCCAATACCCACTATAATTCTGGTCAAACCACAACATGTTCAATAACAACATGAAATATTACTACTTCATTTGGTACTAATAGAAATGTAGCAATTAACATCCTTGTCCCTTCTTTCATGCATATCACACAATTCTTCACATTGCAGAACCTTCTATTTTTCCACACATTTACAATAGGTGATAAGTGCATAATTTACAATAGGTGGTAAGTGCATATTATGCACTTATTTTGATGTTTTTGCTTAATTATATATGGTTAATTGAGTGGATATCTACCTAATTTCGGTATAAATACCCGACCCACAAGTTATTAAAGTGAATTGGATGTAATGGTTTGAATAAAATTCTAATTCATAACTTCTCTCAACTCCTACCAACTTCCAAGTTTTTACGTAACTCCCATAACTTTGTCTTGCACTTAGTAGAGAGGAAAAAATGACAATTAAATGGTGAAAATTTGTATTGAAAATACCACCAAAATTGAAAGGCACTTAGAACCACTATTTTGGCATGAAAACTCACAAATATTGGCACTTAGGTTGTGGCTAATAATTCCCTTCCATTGTGATCGGAATTGGGACCATTGAAGTGCAAGAAAATCGTATATTTGGAGTTTTGGAAAGAAAGGTGATCCAATCATTCAAAAGATTTTGGAATTCATCATTTCAAGTAAGTATCTTAACCCTAAATTCATGTTAAAATATGCTAAAAACTACTTCATTGATATCAGAGTCATAAGGTTGAATTCATTGCTGTAATATATGCTTAAATAGGCCATTACATGATACAATTGAGATATGAATTTTATATGTAAAGTTTTGAAACATTATGTGGTCTTTTCTGACATCTTTTGATAATTTAATGTTTTCTATACATTAATATTTATGCAGTAAAATTAGAATTTTTAGAAAGTTATTTTAATGAGCTTTCCAACTATATAAATAATTTAAATTTTGGAGTTAAAACAAAGAAGTTATGAAATTTTGAAGTTTGGATGTAAATATGATTTTTTACCTGAAGATCGAAAAAATCCGAAACTTCATCACATGATAACTTATTCTACACTATGTTTCATACTTCCCATTTTTTATGGTTGGATAGATCTTCTTGAGACCTTTCTAACAATATAAAGATCATTAATTTTGGCTTGAAATGAAGAAGTCATGACCTCCGGAAATTTGGATGTAAATTTGATGTTTTGCAAGAAGATTGGTAAAATTTGAAACTTCATCAAGTGATAATTTCTTCTACACTATGTTTCATACATCTCAATTGATATGGTTGGATAGATATTTTCAAGACCTTTCCAATGATATAAAGATCATTAACTTTGGAGTTAAAATGAAGAAGTTGTGATTTCTCGAAGTTTGGCTGAAAATCTGAAAATTTTGCCATTTTTTTTTGTCATGTTGACTTTCGGGCATATTTGTTAATGTCTCAAACGTGACCATAAACATTGATTTTGTAAAATCTAACTACACGATTAACTCAGAACGTTGAAATTAGTTGGGATGACCAATTGAATTTTTTTTTCGAGAACGGCGTGGTGGCGCTAACGTGCCCCCATTTTTTTTAATTAACTTAAGAAAATTATTGTAGATTGGTCTTGAAAGTGAGGGCGCGTGAGGAACTCGATCTTAATTCTAAAAATTGTAAGTTGGTCCTTGAATTATTTTTTTATCTTTTCATTATAAGTAAATTAATTTTTTGATAGTTAAATTTTTTTTTTTTTTTTAACTTGAGTTAATTTTGATTTTTTTTCTTTCAAATCAAGAATATTCATTAGATGGTATTTGGCTAGTGGGAGCTATTTTTGGAAGTACTCTCATTTTTTTTTTTTGGAAAAAGAAAAATATTTTGAAAGTATTTAAATACCATGTTTTGATATACGTTCATGAGTTGTGTGGGTATTTGATTAGGTCATGTAATCCATTATAATTTGTTTTTATTTTTGTGCTTGATCAAATATTACTGGATCTATGCCCACTTATATCATCCTTAGAGGGAATGCTAAAAAAAGCAAATGCTATAGAACTTGTTGAAAAGTTATGCGCTTATGAAAATTAATAAATGGATTTGGAGTATGATCTAATGGGACAAGTAAATCTTTTTGGGACAATTTTTTGTGATAAGCAAAATATGAAAATTCTGATGTTACTTCCTATTTGTTGGGATTGTGTTGCAACAGATATTAAAGTGATGTTGAGAGTCTGTACAATAAAACTTAAATGATGTGTGTTTTATTCTTTGATTATAATTAGAATTATTTTCTGGAAGAATTAATTTGTGATATCATGGTATATGTCATAATTGGATAATTGTGCATATTTATACTTTTATTGTACATTATGGAATTATCTTATTGAATTACATGATATCTATTAATTCATGAATCATTATGCATGCAAAGGTCAATAAAATAGTGAGGTTTTTATTTAGACATATTGATTGTCAGTTGAGTGATAGTTCGATGATTGGAAGATTTAGAGAAAATCTTACTTTAGAACTATTTGATTTATCAACTGAGTAGGAGTTCTCAAGTTGGAAGAATTAATGTAATTCTCGCTTATAACTCACAGAATCTTGCTTTTTGAAATTAAGTCTATGATAGTGAAACAATAGAATTGCAGAAGATGATTGGGAACATAATGAACTTTCGACTCTGTGCCTAACGTTGAACTATTGTATACGTTAATTTGCATTGATGCAAAATGATATATGTGCACAAATGGGTACTGATTGAGAATAAAATGTCTCTCGAATCCGATAGATCATTGCATTAAAATCTATAGTTGTTGACATTAATAAATGTGACAAGCTAAATACAATAATATTTGACATAACAAGTTTTTCAGTTAGAAGAACATGATATTTTAGATACCATCAACCACGTAATTGAAAACCTGATGTAGGTTAGACTTCTCTAGAGAATAAAGATCAAGAACTTTGTCAAGTACGGGATAAGCAGATTCTAGTACTTGAGCATTTGAATCGTTAAGTTATGTTATAGATGATCTATTTTCTCAAATGTGACTGACTTGAGATGGTTAATATAATGTTAACAATTTTATTTTTTTGGTTGATCACAAATTTTTTTGGTAAGTAGTAAGTTCAAACTAGTCTCATTTCAATGGGTGGGAACTTTGAAGGTCAATGTAACTTACGAATTGAAGTGTCAATTTCCTCTATTGACACTACCGACCGTGTGAGTTAAAAGATGTGCGACTAGATGATGCTAAATGTCGAGGACATACTTGTGTATCAATGTTCTAGTTCGCAAAAGAGTTTAGATCTTAAGCTTTAAATGAACTAAAACAAATGCGGATAATAAAGTGACTCGAAAAAGGACCAAGAAGAACGTATCAGATAGAAATATGTGAAAGTGGTTTTGGTAAAGGACCAATATTATAAAGGTTCAAGTGTTTCAACCACACAATTAGAATCTCTTAGCTCGAAAGTAGTTAGGCAAAAGGATATAACACTTGAATATGTTTCTCTTAGTGTTGTTTATGTATAAACACTATACATATTAGACCTTATATTGTGTGGATAATGAATTCAAGAGTTAGAAAGCCACTTTATATGAGATCAAGAAGTGTCTTTAGTCTATTGTTGAGTCTTTGACCTGATACATAGATATATACAAATAATGAAGATGGAGTGGAGGTTTATATGACTGATACTGCAACTTAGTGTTGCAAAATGGATAAACTGACATCTTATTTGATATTAAGATAGTATCAAAGACTCCACTAAACTTGATCTCAGCTTTTGTTCTTCTAAAAGTGGTCTATTACTTGAACTTATACATGGTAGTTTTGTTCATACTCACTGTGGTGATGTTTAATTATGGTTTTTGATGTTTGTGCAATGGTTTGAGGTTTTGAGTTGAGAAAACCATTCAAAGTTGTAAGAGCTAAACTTCCATTTAATAAATCCATTCGAATTTTTTGAGAGATAGGGATATAATTTCATATTTTCATTACATTCATAGATGGATTCGCTTATTTCACTTGTGCCTCAGATTTCATAAGTTGAGAATATTATTGAATGTGATGAGACTTTAAGAATTGTTTGAGAGCGTGAATCTCTATCATGAAATATCTATGATCTAGGTAATGAAAGAGAAATTCTTATTGGATTAATTATTTCTTGATCATCAATAATTATATGATTTATTGGGAAGAAAGAACAAAATATTATTGAATGTCATGAGACTTGAGATAATGCAGTCCAATTTATGTATTTTCTTTTGGGAAGAGTATTAGTTAACTTCAACGTGTCACTTAATGAATTTTTCTTAATGTTAATACATTCAGAATATATAAGCTTTGGATATGTGGATAACCAAATATGTGTTGTCTTAGACTCATAATCGATTATATAAGTTCTTGTTAATGAGTTTGGAAACACGAGTCTATTAAGAACGAGATGAATCTCTGAGATACACATAATAGTCCAAAAAGATACTTAAGTGAGATTTTGGATGGATATTGGGTTACAAGATGTGACATTTGACATTTTTTTCCTAATAGGGGAGAAAATTTTGGAGAATATTATTGAAATTGTTATTATGTGCATTGATGAATTGGTTTTGAATACATAAAAGTTGGTTTAAATTTCTGATTCAAGTGGGAGTAATCTGTTTGCAAGTGTGAGATCTCGATCCGAATGAGAGCTATCTAAGAATTATCTAATTTCAATAATTCTTGATTTCGAGTGGGAGTTAAGAGCAATTTAATTTCAATGATTATTATTTCAGAAAATAAGGGGAGAAATTTGAGGAAAATGATCGAAGTATATATGAAGTATAAAATTCCAACCTAAGTTGAGAATTGGTAAAAGTTCTAATTAGACATTGTACTGTGAACATTTAAGTTCTTAAAAACTAAATGGAAGACTAATGAGTTTATGATAAATAAAGTTCATTTTTTTAGAGAAATGTTAGACTCAATATGAGTATATTGAGTTTGATAAACCCTTTTCTTAACAGTGAGATTTACTTCTATATACTGATGCTAGCCATGATAGTGTGTTTAAGTTCAGATTACACCAAATAGACTTATAGACTGTATTTTCATTCTCAATTGAGAATTGATTGAAGAGATCTACATGAATCGATTTGTAAGTTTTATATTTTAAAAGCTTCTATAGTATTGTGATAACTTTTTAGTTGTACTTGTAACCTAATACAGTCATCTTGACATTGATACTTGAGTTTTAACAAGGTTTAAATCTTGTACAATATTTTATTATATAGATAAAGTTTGTTGTATTTATGTAAAAGTTTGATAGTAGGTTGTGATTCTAATTTTTATATTGATAACACCATATTGGCTAAACATGAGGAGTGTATTCAGACCATTTTGAAATGATTGTCCTTAATTTTTTAGACGAATGATATGAATTCAGCAAATTGTATATTATGTGTTAAAAGATTATTTTAGTCTTTTTTCTCTATCAAAGGAGTTGTATACCAAAAAGATTCTAAATAATTTTAACTATGAAATTGCTACCCTGTTGATACTCCTATGTCGAAAGGTGACCATATGAGTCCTCATATATGTTCAAGGATTCTATAAGTGCACAAGAAATATCCAGAGAACCATATTTAGCATGATTAAGATTATAAGTATGCTATGTTGTATACTTGTTTTAATATTTGTCATGCCATGGATTTAGTCAGTAGGTAACGATATTGTCCTTAGAAAGGATATTGTGATACCTGAAGAGTGCTGATGTCAGTTATTCTATTTCTTGTAGAAGGAATAATTGTGACTAGAATAGATATACAAATATCAACTAAAGATGAGAGTTAGTCGAGCACAAATCGTTATCAGACTTATGCAATCTTGCTATATAGAGTAACAAGAAATTTATCTCGTTGTATATATCTTAACAGTTGAAGAAGTTGTTTGGTATATATGTATTGGGCATCTAATGATACTAGTTGTGATATGAGATCCATGGTATTTATATAGTCATCTTATGAGTTGAGAATTTCAAATATCATGATAGAATCAAACACTTGACAATATTTCTGTAAGAGACATTGGCAAAAAAAAAAAAAAAAGTGTATTTGCATGTATCTACGTAAATGATGGTCCGCAATCATCATACTCTAAAGACGTTTAGAGATATACTTGTTGGTAATGTCGAATCTTAAAATTATGTAGAATATGATACTTAGTGTACATAAAACTCTTGATTAAGTTTTATGTGCCTATAGATAAACAGTTTTGAGTTCATGTATAATCTGTGTAGTGATAATATTTTGTTTGCGCATATAAATTATATCAAATAGGTTGATATTGACTCACTCACACGAGCAATCGCCTAAGACATTTTGGAGTGTGCTGAGATGAACATAATGATCATGTTGTGCACATGATCTGTCGTCTTGATGAGATATCAAGATGAGATTATAACAAGTAATCAAAATGGATTTTGCTAATCTATTACAACTGTTTAGTAGCCGGATCGAGTTTTCGATTAGAGATTGCCTAGATGAAAGAACATAAGGAGAACTCAAGTTAGGTAAAAGGAATACCTGAACTAGGATCTGTACGGTGTTATTTATTTATAAAGGATATGAAACACGCCCTAAGAATGGGAGAAAACATCGTTGCGCGTGTTTCATGCCACGTGTACTTTTACGACCAATATTGGGTAAATGAGTGAATGAATCCCTACTTCCTCATTGTGTGAGACCTGGAGGTTTATATAACCTCATATATACCATTATGACTTTTGACTATTTATTGAGATTTTATTTCGGTGTTTCTACTTTAGCATGTTGTCAATAACTATGATTTATTCGGTCTGATGGGACATGTCTAGAAAAGCAACTGATTTAAATTTGAAGGATTCAAGTAGGAAATGAAAACTATTTTGATCAATATTTATATTTTTATTCAGCGGCCCGAACAATTGTATTTAACCATTTAAGGTATATGACACAATTGTGAATACAATGATAAGATGAGGGGTTCAAGTATGTTCTATAAATACTTGAGGGATTGGAAATGCTTGAATTATGCTGGAAAATAAAGTTGGGGTATAGCAAGATGTAATGTTCCTCTAGTAGAGCTACTATATATCCCTAACATGTTTATAGTATCTTGAGCTCTAATATACTTGTTGGTCGCACAATATATTAGTCGTATGAATTTTTATGAAATAGATCTTGAGAAAGATCTAACGTGTGACATTCGTTATCCCTTGTGGTTCGAATCGAGCCTATCATGTACGAGTGTGAGATGTTAGAAAATATGAGTCATGAGTCGCCCATGTGGGTTAACTCAACGCACAAGTTATTAAAGTGAATTGGAGAGAGTGGTTTGAATAGAATTCAAATTCATAACTTCTCTCAACTCCCACCAACTTCCAAGTTTTTACATAACTCTCATAACTTTGTCTTGCACTTAGTAGAGAGGAAAAAGATGACAATTGAAAATTCATAGAGAAAATATCACCAAATTGAAAGGCACCTAGAACCACTATTTTGGCATGAAAACTCACAAAAATTGGCACTTATGCTGTGGCTAATAATCCATTTTCACTGTGATCGGGATTGAGACTATTGGAGTGCAATAAAATTGTAGATTTGGAGTTTTGGAAAGTAAAGTGATTCAATCATTCAAAAAAATTTGGAATTCATCATTTCAAGCAAGTATCTTAACCCGAAATTCATGTTAAAGTATGCTGCAAATTACTTCAATTATGATTCTTGGCTAGTTATATAGATATTAGGATACTGTTGAACCTTACTTCATAAAGTTGTTATATTAATTCTATAATTTTAACTTCAAACAATTGTTTGGTGTGAATGCTTGTTATGATATTCATGTTTTCAATTAACTGGGCACTAATCGAGCCTATTGTTGTTCTGAGAAGGGATAGGGAAGATATAATGTAATAAAGTTAATTGTAAGGTCTATGCTTTGTAATATCCAATTGATGTTCTTCTGAAATAATGCAACTTTGTATGTTTGCATTCGGGATAGAAAGTGTGAGACAAACCTAATTCTACTCAAGAGAGATTATTAGATAAATTAGAAACATTGATCTTTATATTGCATAATAGTTGTCAAATTGCAGAATTGATGGAAGATTGATGAATGTAGGGGAATATTGGGTCCTAAAGATTGTTCAATTAATTAAGTTTCATAAAAGATTCCTACCACTTAGGTTAGTTACTTAAGTTAGGTTGTTAATATATTCACCATATCACTTAATTAATTGTATATTCAATTCGAGTTATAATAATTGAGAACTACGCTAGACACTTATTTCTCGTGAGATTGATATTTGGACTCTAGGTCCACTTTATTATTTGGTCATGATCCGTACACCTGTGAGCTTATAAAATCGACAACAATAGGACAATACGTCCATGAACACAGAGAGACAAACTTGCAAGAATTCTTTAACTTGATAGACTTGACTCCAGTCTGTCAAGTTAACTTGACATAATCAACCGTGCCGAGTTATTATGGTCTCGAACAAAATTTATGTGGACAGCCAACGCTTAAAGCTGGGTGTTTTCACCATTTTCACAACTTGTGGGTGCTTAAAATTTGAAATTCTGGAATTGCATACAATAAATTCATGCATCCGTCTGCACATAAATTTATATATATATTTAGGAAAGAAAATTTAAACTTTTTGGACTGATGATGATAACTTTCGGTTTGATCTAAACAAAACTAACAGAACCATATTAGTATGTTGAGGTTGCTTCTTAGTTTTCTTCCTATTCTCAGTTGCAAGCATCCTAATTTTCAGTAAAAGCCTGTGAATTTTTCTCCCAAATGTTGGTTGTAAGAATCAAATTCGATTCAATTTGACATAATTAAATATTTTCCAAGTGTAGAACAAGCACGAAGTGTAATTCAAGAAGAAAACCACCATGTAAACGCCATAAAAGCTTAAGATCAAGACGATTCACACCCTGTTTACAATATTTTTATTATTTAGAGAAAATAAGACCTATAATTGTCTCAGAAATACCGTAATTAATCTGCATAATGTCAAAATAACTGCAGCTAGAAGAAGGGCAAAACATATTCAGACTTTTTGATACTTTCTTGTAGAGAAGTACAAGAAATAATGAAAGGTGATTAGCTTCATTTTTAGGATTCTACTCGTAAAAGATCAAGAGCTTCACCAGTGTGTAACTTCTTAGAGACTCGAAGCTTTCTGAATTCTTCGTAAGTAAAAGGAATATAGAGAGGAGGATGTTCAGAATCCACTAGTTCTGCTGGTGTTTCCACCATCCCTTCCTTTGGTCCTAAGAGAAACGAAGCAATTGAAAGCCTTATTCCCGCTTCCTTGCATAGCACTCGATGCTTGACATTATAAAATCTTCCATTGCTCCATACCTTTACATGCAAATATAAAATTAACTATAAAATTTAATGTACAACACAAAAAGTGGATATGAGGATATAAAGATAGATAAGTGGTTATACTGCAACAAAACGATGAGAAATGTGAATAAGCATGAGCTTAGATGGTTGGAATTGTGTACGTAGACCTAAAAAGGCTTTCGAACCCAGTAAAACAGGTTAGAAAAAAGGGGGTTAAACGAAATCAATACAGATCAGTGTGGTAGTTAAGTGTAGGGCCTTGGGTTCCATTAAAAAAAAAAAATAGCTTATTTGGCATAGTAGCACAATCCCCTTATCAACCCAAGACTATTCCTATGTCTAGACAATGTGGAATTTCCGTCTACTCATTGTCAACATTAAGGATTTAATTGCTTTATATCTTCTGGCACACAGCAAAGAACCAAATGAATGATGGAAAAATGATGCCTGTATCGTTACCTCTTAATTTTTTTTACAAGATGTGTTATAATATGACGAAAATCATGACAATGACAGATAGTAAAAAGATTTTCTTACTGCAGCGATGTCTCCAAGATTGACAAGAAGAGTTTCCGGGCAGGGATCAATTGCTAAAAACGTCCCTGATTTTCTCATTACTTCAAGACCACCAATAATTTCATCATCCTGTAGAACAGTAAGAAAGCTGGAGTCTGTGTGTAGTTGTACACCAGAGGAACCTACACTTTCATTGGTAAAGGTGTATTTGTTAATCCTGAACTGGCAAGGCCAATCGTCAAATGGAACACCTTTCAGACCAAGCCCTTCTCCTATTTTATGCCCAATATCCATCATAAGTTCATTCACTGCTCTAGCATATCTTACAATTGTCTGCCTGAAAATGATAGCAGTTCAACGATACTAGTAAGTAATCTTCAAATATACCTTCAACAATAACAATACACTAAGCCTTTTTCACAATAAACTTGGGTCGGCTAAATGAACCTTTTCCGCCACTCGGTTCAGATCATTGCTGAATGTACAGTAAGATCTAAAGCAACAATTCAAATACCTTAACGCTAAAAAAAACCTCTGAAAAGGTATGCTGCAGAAAATTCTACCTAATGCTTCCTACCCAATGAAGCTTAGCCAAGGCAGCTACTAAGCCGCACATATTGTTCATCCTGCGTTTACATCTATCCTTGTAACCTGAATTCAAAATGTCTACAAACAAGCTTTTTAATTTGTGTATAATAATTCTTCTTCATTTTCACTACCTCATTAACTAACTGATATAAGAAAATTATGCATATAACCTGGACAAAGTTCTGAAAGACGGAGGAATGTGCAAATAGGTATAACAGAAGAAGTTGAAAATACAAATTTGAGAATAGTGGTGATTATATTTCAGACAGACATCATGGACTACGCATAAAAATTCTCACAGCAATAGAAAAACATGATCAAAGGTTGATAGTTTACAAGGATGTTTTTCCATCTGCTCATTGGAAGGTTTAGAAATTCTTGTTGAATTTGCATGAGTTCTCACCATAACTTAATATGACTTATCTTCTTGATGGATGAGATTTTAAGGTCAACTGCCGGTGTTCAAGTGCAAATGCATACGCAACAAACTTCGGTGAAAATGTACAAAAGAAAGCCCAGTTTTTGCAATTTACGCACAATCCATATCATTTCCATTTCCATTTCCATTCCTATTCATCATTAAAACAGAGACTACCAAATTCTTTTTAATTAGCATTAATGTCATCGAAACTGTAACAAATACAGGGCAAAGTTTTCCTACAAAACTCCACAGTAAACCAAGAAAGAAGAGTTGCAATAACTCCTAACTAAGATCGGGTCTTATCCATTTGTAGATGGAGCTTTGATAGTAACTTCAATGAAATCGAAATGTTCTTTATACTACTTCATTAGTATGAAATCGAATCGAGTTCAAATATTTTGTATTCACTCAGGAATCTTCTGCAAAATGATCTAAAGGGTAAGCTACATAACAGATATATTGACATGCTTCTCTAGGAACAACAAAAAATGTAAAAGCCCCAAGAACTAAGCAATTATTAATGAACCACCATATCAGAAACCTTAATGAATTTATTTATTAAAATTATGCTCCTATTCCAGCTCCATTTTACCAAGAAAATGCATCTTGGAATAGTAGAAAGTTGGGGGAATGTGCGGTTAAAAAATAAGAAAAAGTTTTTGATTTGCGTATAAAATTATTTTACGAAAGAATATATAAATAAAAATGAGTGTTAAAAAAATGAATTTTAAGAATAAGAAGACTCATATAGGGGCTACGTCTTCAATGCATCCCACTTACAGGACTTACACAATCTTCACAATTGAGCAGTGCGAAGACTTGAGTCATGATCCCTGCCTTATCTGATACTGTGATTAGACATCTGATTGAAATGCTTACACTCATAGGAAAATGACAAATTATTTATTTAAATTGAGTCTTCGAAAAAACTCAATAAATTTAAAGAATATATATTTTTACAAACCTTTGGTGAGGAGCTGCATCTAACTGTGTACAGAAGGCATCAACGTCTTGAGCAGAGGCCATATCATACAGTCCCAGAGCTTCATAAAGTGGATTAGTTTTGCTGGGTGCCATATACCCACTTCCAGCAATCACATCCACATTTCGTCTTTTGATTTCAATTGGAAGGTCGAGCAATGATCTGACTACACCCTTCATATCCTGCATAAGTGATTGCGGAACAAAATTTTGAAAATTCACAATTCGAAAGCATCCCCATTCTTCACATGCCTCCATCAGCTTCGATAGCTGCCCAGGAAAATCTTGCATATCAATCACAGGAGGCCCATTACTTTCCGATCCCGCCATTGGCTTGCTGCAGGTGGGTTTTCGCTGAAATTCAACTCTCTTGTATTATTGGGTTTTGAACTTTTCTTTTAATTTTTATAGGCAAAATCAAATTTATTTAGCCTTGCAATTCTCACTGAAAATGAAATGCATTTTGGATTCTAGCGCAGACAGGATTCCGCCATGATGTTTTGCTTTTGTCCGGCTTATTGTAATCAGATTATTTGAATTACTTTATGTTACAAAGAATATATAAATTTTTTAATCATTTTTTTTTTCATAATCATTTCATGAGGTAATTCGAAGGTTATGTCACTTTTGACGGTAAGTGGTTGAGATAGTAAATGAGAGATTGATAGTTGGGTGGAAAAAAATGGATTAGTGGAAGTGTATTTATAGGAGAAAATTGAAATTGAAAAAAAAATTAAAAAATCAGTGATCGAAAGGGTCACTGGAAAAAAAATTCAGTGACCGTGCGAGCCACGAGCCGCCTCGTTGCTCGCCTATTTAATGATCCCACAAGCCAGTGTGGGCTTGCCTACGACGAGCCCACTAGCCAGCTCGACAAGCGCTCGCCTACAAAAGGAGCTGAGCAACTCGACTCGTGCTCGGACTAGTCTTTTCACGAGCCAACGAACGGTTAGGCTCGATTGACACCTCTAATTTTATTACCCTTGAGTTGTTCATAACGTGGCTTGACCTTTCATCATGTAACGGATTTATAACACTACCAAACAAAGCATGAAATGAGCATAGATAGTGATTTATTACCATAACAATAAAAAAACACAAACTACATAATTGAACTATAAACAAACCTCGTGTGGTGCATCAACCTTCTGACGATACATCATGTTGTGACATGTAAGTCCACAAACACTGCAGGTAATTATAGTTGTACCCATTTTCTTCAGTTTTGCTTTGGATCATGAACGAGTCATCACGTCGTCTTTTTGTCTCCTTCTCTTCTTTTGTTTCCTTCCCAGTTTGTACAATAACCAACCTGGTGGTTTGTCTAAAAGTCCATCAACTAGAGGACATAACTTCTTTACATTGATGGAGTTGATGATATTCTCATAACAATTGAGATGAAGTGCTCACTCTATAACACTCGTGCACGTACCTGTGAGGCTCGCCCCTTCTGTCTACAATTGCAACACATGGAATTCCTAATAAATTACATCTCCTGCATGGACATCTTAGAGTGTGTTTGGGAGGGATTTTAATCAAAATTCTAGCCGTTATCTATCAAATCAACCAACATTTTTGACTTTCTCTCTCACAGGTGGGGTCCATAGGTTGACTATAACGGCTAGAATTTTGATTAAAATCCCTCCCAAACACACTCTTATTCTGTAAATCAACAACAAATTCTCCATTAGGGCATTTAACATAAGATTTTGCCCTACCGGACCAGTCCACCTGACATTCCTCTGCTAACTCAACTATATCGTATTATCTGCATTGCAATGAAAAATAAATGGCTATAGCTATCCCAATGTCGCATAAATATTAGTAGAATACTAATTTTCCATACGTATTTGTTTGCATTGAATTCTGTTGATGTACATTTTTTGGTATTGGATAGCAATGATTTAGATGTTTAGTTTCTCCATTATTTTGGTTTCATACATGTCTTAAATGAAACATGGACAACAAAAATGTCTTTGTAACTGATGCACTCAAAAATCGTACCTCCTAGTTTTTCAAGCTTGACGACTAAAAACGAGCACGAACAAGACCAAAAATCGTACCTCTTGATTTCTCGAGCTCGACGACTGAGAACGAGCACGAACAAGATCTTCCGGTACCGGAAACAAAGGCGTCAAGGTTTGACCTTGTCGCCCCTCCGATGCTTAAGTCAAAGAGAAAATAGAGAAAGAAGATATATGTTAAAAACTATATGTGAAAACGTACCTGAATAATGATCCAATGCGCCATATTTATAGAACTAGATAGTAGTTCACTCCTAATAGGACTCATCATCCTTATTTTTAGGAATGACTTATGGTAGGAGTTAGTGTTAGATTAAAACTAGAAGTCTCACCTTACCTTACATACACTATGTTTCAAGATAGACTCCTTACAGTCCTAAGATTTCTTGAATATTGGTAATTGGATAGGGTTAGGGTTCTTTTGGGATGAGGACTGGTAATGCTCGATAGCGGAACATTTTGAGAATTTGGCTAAGGTAAAATCTCGATCACATACCCCGAGGACTACTGATGTGATTTTAGAGGTATTCTGGAGGGTCCATCCTCGAGGTATCTCGAGGACTATACAGGCTTGAGGACTTGGGTCCCATAATTGAAAGAGGGGACTCCTGTAAGACCTTATGCTCGAGTTGCCATAATAATGACCACATCAGTAACCAAGATTTACATAACCTAAACAATAGTCGCCTGTTTACTGGACAAAAAGTAGCCATTTAGACAAAATCACATGTCTTCCACATTCATTGTATAAAATTGAAGAATCCATAATAAAAAATAAAAAAAAGAGGAAATTGCACTATGTGTCAATTTTTGGCTTTGCATTTACAAAAATGTCACTTTTTTTAAGTTTTTCCAAGATTGTTAATTTTGGACATTTTTGCCCCTCTGTATAATTTAAATACCGTATACGTATAACATTAAATAAGATTTGATTAAATTTAAAATTTGTACTCAATGTTAGTGATATAGTACCATTTTTTGGGTTTAGGCCCATTTATTTATTTATTTATTATTTGTTAACCTAACCAAACTACCAAGTCTATCTATCATCTCCACCCCCAACAAAATAGGGGAAATATATGGAAATAACCTAAAAAACAAGGTCATTTATTCATTTTGGCCTTTGACTATTTTAAAGTTTTAAAGTTCCTAAAATACCCTCAATATAAAAGGTTTCAAAACAAGTCATTCAATTATAAAATAAATTATATTTTAGTCCTTAAAAATTTTTAATCTAGGATTCGACAAATTCTTTTTGGAATTAAAACTTAATTCTTTCACCATCAACTCTTTCCACCTGAATTGAGTCCGAAACATTTGATATTGATTAATTTTGTATTTTTGTTTATAATTGTATTTTTGCATAAACCCCCCCCCCCCCCAAAATGGTATCAGAGCCATAAAGATCATGGAAATTGAAAATACTGAGGATATCGAAACTGAAGTTTACGAAGGGATAGAAGGATATGCCTTAAAAGGAAAATTTGATTGGGAAAAATTTAGAAAAATAAATAAAGCAGAATTAAATCTTAAGCCTCTAGGAGAAAATAAAATATTTAGTATTTTAGGTTCAGCCTTTAAAAGAAAAAAGCTAGTTATCAATGAATGTCACGAAATAGAAAAAGCCATAGATGTAAAACATACACATGGAAAAATAAAACTAAATTTAATAACAAAAAGAAATATTAATGAATTCCTAGGAAAATTAAAACAAGAAAAAAGAAATAAAATATCTTATGTCTACCTTGCTGGAGTACAAATAATAATAAAATTATATTTTAAAGAAGGAATTAATAGCCCTATAATACTTAATTTACAAGATGAAAGATGTATAACCGCAGAAAATGGAAATTTAGGAATAATTAAAGGAAACTTAGCTTATAAAAAATTAAAATTTACTTGTTATCCAAGATATTGTGTACATATAAATGATAAAAATTTAGATGATTGTCTTAGTCTATATTTTAAGATGCCTAATAAAACACTAAAAGATGATAATAAAGGCTTTACTATATTATATCAAGGATTATATTGTTATACAAATAGTAATTATGGAAATATATATATGGAAAAACCGTTTATAGAAATCGATGAAGAATTTAGAGATATAGGAGAAGTAATTCTACCTAGAGAACAAAATATAGAAGAAATAGAAAATTTTGAGATAGGACATGATGATGCCATAAGTATTGATCAACCTTTAATACCAAAACAAATAACTTATAAAGAAAATAAGATAATTATTGGAGGTAGTAGTACTTCAAGACATAGTATTTCAAAAATAAAACAAAATAAAAATAGTAGTGTCTATGGAATAAAAGGAAAATTCTTTAATGGAAATAAATGGATAAATGAAAGTAGAATACTTATTGATACCGGAGCAAGTCAAAATCATATTTGCTCTCTAATAGATGAAGGAATTAAAAAGAAAAAAGTAGAACCCTATAGTTATAGAGATTTTAAAGGAAAAATAAACTCTTGTGATATAATTGGACAAGTTCAAATTAAACTTGGAAGTTTATTATTAAACATAGAATGTTATATAGATAATAATATGAATTTTTACGAACATCCAATATTATTAGGAAATTCATTTTTAGATAGTCTAGATAATTATAAAATAGGCAAAGAAGGAATTCTTATTATACATCAAGGAATAACTACATATTGTCATAAAGAAAAATGAGTAGAGAAATAAAATTTTCAATAAGTGTATATATACAAATAACTGTATTCGAAACAAAAATAACTACTCGTGCTTTAATAGATACAGGAGCTGAAATAACTGTATTTAAAGAATTCTTATTACCAAAATGGATAGAAAACAAACAACAATTAACTCTATAAGGAATAACTGGAGCAAAAGAATCATTAAAATACAAAAATGAAAATATAGAAGTTATAATAGGATCTACAATAGTAACTGTGAAAAATGTTTATCAATATAATATAAATGATTGTGATATTATTCTAGGAAATGACTTTTTACAACAATTTAGTCAATATAGTCAAAATATTTATACTATTCAATTAAGAACCCCATGTGGACATTTGCTAAAAATTGCTAGAGAATTTAAACCATTCAGAATTCAGCCAGCTCAGCGTGGTGAAAAGATAGAATTTATACCAAAATTACTCAAATACTCAATCAGAACAATTACTCTTGACCAAATAAAAGAGCTTTTAGCTAAAAATTATAATGATAATCCACTTGAAAAATGGGAAAAATAAAAAATTACAGCTAAAATAGAATTACTTGAACCTACAATCATTATTAGAGTCAAACATATGCTTTATAATCAAGCAGATAAAGAAGAATTTCAAGTACAAATTCAAGAACTTTTTAATCAAAAACTTATAAGAAGAAGTAATAGCCCTCATAGTAGCCCAGCCTTTATGATTAGAAATCATGCGGAAATAAAAAGAGGAAAACCTAGAATGGTAGTAAATTATAAAGAACTTAATAAAAATACCAAATTTGATGGATATTATCTACCAAATAAAGAAGTCTTAATAAACATAGCTAAAAATAAAAAATATTATTCAAATTTGATTGTAAATCTGGATTTTGGCAAATCAAGCTAGAAGAAAATAGTATACCATTAACAGCATTTAGTACCCCTCAGGGACATTATGAATGGATAGTTATGTCATTTGGATTAAAAAATGCACCACAGATTTATAAAAGAAGAATGGATGAAGCTTTTAAAACTTATAATTTCCTTATTGTTTATGTTGATGACATACTTGTTTGTTCAGAAACATATGAAGATCATCTTAAACATCTTAGAAACTTTGCTATATTTTGCTCAAAAGAAGGTATAATACTTAGTCAGAAAAAAGCAGAAATAGCAAAAAATGAAATTGAATTCTTAGGAATGATAATAAATAGTGATAGAATAAAATTACAACCTCATATTTCAGAAAAAATAATTTTGTTTCCTGATAAATTAGAAAATAAGCAGCAAATTCAGAAATTTTTAGGATGTCTTAACTATGCTGAAGGATTTATAGAAAAACTTGCAGAAAAAAGAAATAAACTGCAAAGACTATTAAGAAAATCAAATAAGTTAGGATGGAATGAAGAACATACTCTTTGTGTTAAAAATTTAAAAGAAAATTGTAAAAATTTACCTAAACTTAGACTTCCTGATGAAAATGATAAGTTAATTATACAGACAGATGCATCAGATTTATATTGGAGTGCTTTATTAAAAATCGATTTAAATGGATTAGTAAATAATACTCAACTTAATGAATTAGTAAATAATAAATTACCAAATTCACCTCAACATAGAAGATTGCATAGATAACAAGTGTTATTATCTTTTTATAATTTTAAATTTGAATATATTAAAGGAAAAGATAACTTATTTGCTGATTTCTTGAGCAAGAATCATGAATATGGAAAAGATTGAAGCATTTACCAATGAATTACAAAATCTTCTAACAGATTTTAATGCAGATTATCTTGCTGTCCAAGAGGATCATCTTGATATTCGACAAACTTTGTGTGATTTATCAAACAAGGTTGTTGAGAGTGGAAAAAAGATAGAGAAATTAAACAATAATAAAGAAAAAATAGTTGAAAATTTGACAGAATGTTTAGACTTATTTGTAACTTGCAGCCAGGAGTACCCTCCTTTAGAAAAAGGTGATACAGTCGAAAGACTAATCACATCCCATTTCGGGAGATTAATACATCCACCTCAAGTGGAGATTCAAAATTTAAGAGAAATGACTCTCTTGCCTCGCAAGAGGAAAAAGTCATAAAAAAGGGTCCACAACAATCACCCGTCAGTATTGACAAATTGTTGAAAAAATTTATAAGTGGAAAATGAGCCACTCACCTTTTAGGTGAAACATCCTTATCAAAAGGCACATTGGAACAGCCTACAGTTATGAGTGAATTCCAAGAAAATAAAAAATCATCTACCGGTGACCTTAAATCACCAAAGGGAATAATTACAACTCATCATATTAGAACCAATTTACATCCTATGGAGAAGGAGTATTACTAATTCTCAGAATGGATATATAATTTCAAAGAAAGAAGTTTTCTTTATTTAACAGCCCTTCCAACGACGATTTATCCAAGGATTAGTGCGGTTCAAGGAGCAGATCCTATTATTGTTCGAAAATTGGCAAATATTTAGATTCGTAGATCGACTCTTCCCAGGAGCAGATCTAAAAGAAATTGAACAATTTGACAGAGAATTTGTTAATTGTGTCAAAAAATATAGTGATAAACAACCAGTTGAATTGAGATTCTATACTATTAGTCCTGAGTATAAAGAATCAGAATGGTATGGAGAACATCATCTTATTAATATTCGAAAAAATAATGAAAATCCACTCAAGGAGATTCAAATTTTTAAAGAAATGCCCACTATCAATAGAAAATGGATGATTTACAGGCGAGCCCTTGGAATTAAATCAGTTTGCTCAACCATGCAATTTTTCTATGGAGAAAAATACATGGTGTATGGAATGAGTAATAATTGGATCCTTATCTGTAGAGGAGACAAAGAATCAAAAATTTTAGAGGATAAGATTTGTGAAATTTTGAACGATCAATTCCTTGGGAGTGAAGAATGCATAAAAGAAGCTTGTAGATTGATGGGACACGTCCACAAATAAAGGACGATAAGAAAGCTACATCACAAGACAACACCATGTGAGCATTAAGGAAAGAAAAGACAGCTGTTAAAGCTGGAATAAAGTTACCGACACTAGCAGACAAGTGCTTTGATTATTGCAACCACTTTGAAGAAATTATTGTACCTTTACTTTTTTGTTGTAAAATTTCGATTGGCTAAAAGCTTCTCGGTGAAGTGCAAGCCTCTCTATAAATTAAGACTCTTCTTACTTGAAGATGCATGACCAAAAAATCCACAGAAAATATATATTCTCTCAAAATGATCTTTGTAACCACTTTTTTGAAAGAGTAGAAACCACTCTTCGGAGTATCAATCTCTGTAAAAATCTTTGTATAATAACTTTCTAGCTATCATCAGATCAATAAAGTCTTTAAGTTTGAAATAAATCTTTTATTACGCTTTGAGTGTTGTTCTACACAATGAGTCTGTTTGAGAGTTTTGAGTGCCTATGTGTCCGTTTTGCTGTGATGCTGTTGGACTTTGGCCAACTCTTGTGACGAAGGTGACCAGGAACATATAACATTCTTGCTATTTGGCGAAGCGTGGTAAGGCCCTTATTTTAAGCTACGAAGAAATTTATTGTCTGAAGATTTGTTTGAAAATTATTATATAAGAATTTTTATAGGATTGTATACTTTGAAGAACTTTTCATTATGGAAACTTACGAATTGTATTATAGAATTGTACCTTTTAGATATACTAATAGTATTGATTATAGTCACATAATAGATATCCCAGAAACTTATGATAGTTATACTAGAGGAATAAATTTCATAAAAAGAGATTCTAGATATTATCAAAAATGTCTTACAATTGCTTATTTTGGGTTAAAAGAAATATTACCTAAATAAATAATAAAAATGATTATATTTTTCTGGTTAGATAGTGAAATTAGTGAAAGAACATTTGAAAATATAGAACAATATGATAATTATAATAAAATTGCTGAATTATATGATTTTGATTTAAGTTTTGATGATAATGAATAGAAGAATTAAAAATATTCATAAAAATAATTTAAATAATCATATAAAAACTTATAAATGAGAAAACCTATTTCAAACAGATTACCACAGGAATATAAGAAATTAAAATTTAATCTAACATTAAAATTTTATATATCTATAATTAACAATAAACTAGATCTTGTTAAATTAAAAGAATATTTAGAATACACAACTATTAAAGAATAAAATATGTCTGGAATAACTAAAAAATTTTGTGATAATAAAATAAAATTTTTTAGAAGAACAAATAATAACCAGAAGTAATAGAAGAGAAATTGAAAGAGAAATTTTTAATTGGAATAAAATTAAAAGAGAATTAATAAGAAACAAAATTACAAGAGAATTAAGGAGAGAAGAACAATTAAGGAGAGAAATAGAACAAATGATTAATAATATAGTAGTAAATCCTTTAAAGCTACCAGATTAATATAAGTTTACCAACAAAAATAAGATTTGATAAATAAGAGATATAAAATATAAGATTACCAATAGGAAGTTATCAAACTAGAGGATGGAATACAACTATGTTTCAACCTTTAAGTTCTTGAGGAAATACAGATGAATTATTAAATATGACTACAAATTGGACAAATGCATTTTTATGGCAACAATTGGAACAAATAAAGGCTAAAGATATAGAAGCTATAGATGGAATTAATAACATAGATCCAAAAGATGAAATAGCTAAGGAAATATTAGAAGTTTTAAGTAAAAACATGTCTAAACAATTTAATAAAATTAAAGAACAAATTAATAATTTAGAAGTGCTTGATGAAACTAAACTTGAAGAAATTCAAAATCAAATATCAAAGATTGCACAGAAAAATAGTATTAATAAAATTGCAACTTTAGAGGAAAAATTAGATATTATTAATTATAAAATAGATATTTTATTAGATAAATTAGGATTTGAAAATATTAAACCACCTTGTAAAAAATTTAAAGGATGAGTATGAATGATAAAATCAATTCAATTGAAAAATGTATAAAAATAATTGAAGAAAAAATTACTAGAATTGAAATAAGTTATGAAGAGGAAAAAGAAAAATTACAAAATAATTTCTTAAGAATAGAAAATCTTTTAAATAGAATAATAGAAAATTTAAATAAAGAAAAACATTTTATACCAGATTATACTGAAGAACTTAAAGAAGTAAGAAAGAAAATTGAAAAGTATGAAGAACTAATAGAACTTGATGAAGGATTAAAAGATGACATAGAAAGATTATTAATCGATCTTAGAAAACAAGAAAAAAATCTTACCAAAAAAGAAGAAAAAATAAGTATTAAAGAAAAATGAATGAAGATATGGAAAACCTAATATTCGACTTAGAAGACTTAAAAATTTGTGAAGAAATAACTAAAAATCATATGGTTGGAAGAACATGAGGACCACGAGCAATTAAAGAAGAAGATTTTGGAGAAACTAGCACTGCTAGATATGAAGTTGAAATAGATCCTAGAAGATATGTTAATACTAAAAATGATTTTAAAATTGGAAAAGAAAAAATATATAGAGATCAATTTAAACCAATATTAAGAGAATCAGGTCAAATGAAAATTACAGGATCATATTTATACTTAGATTGTGAATTAGATGTTAGAAAAGCTATTAATGAATGAAGTACTAATATGATAGCACACTTTAATTATAATCGAAGTAATACCAATAATAAAAATAGAACTGAATATTTATTAGCGACTTTTAAAGGAAATGTAGCTAATTGGTATGGAGGAATAGAAGAAACAACAAAAAATATTTGGAAAGATAGTATTGAAGCAGGATTTGGAAATAGCATAAGTGAATGAATAAATAGAGTTGTTACAAGAATTTATAGAGAATTTGCAGGAGAATATTGGGTAAATGAAAGCACTAAAGCTAAAACAGAAGAAATAGAAGATACTAAGAATAAAATGGAACATTTACAAATTTGTAATATGTGTTACCTTAATGAATATTGCTGTGAATATAGTAAATATTGTTATATAATGTTCGGAAATGGATTAGATAAAGATTATTACAAGGAAGTTTTTATTAGAAAATTACCATCACCATGGAATAATTATTTTCAAAATAAGAATAGAGAAAAACACTTTGAAAGAAATGCAGAAGCCTATACTTTAGGATTTATAATAAGAACTATAAAAGATGAAATAAGTACAATGTGTAGTAATCAAATGATTTATAAACAATCAGGATTTATACAAGATAGAATTTGTTGTCAAGATACTGAAGTACCAGGAAATTGGGGATGTCATGATTATAGACGAAAAAGAAAAATAAAACATAAGAAATATAAAAAATATAAAAAGTTTAAAAAGAAATATTTTAAACCAAAAAAGAGATATTTCAAAAGAAAATATAAATCTTATAATAAAAAATCATTAGATAAAAAACGATGTAAGTGTTGGAATTGTAATGAAGAAGGACATATAAGTACTGAATGCCCAAAAAAGAAAGTTAGAGTACTAATTACAGATTTTAAACAAATTAGAGAAGAATGTGAAGAAGTCAACTTTGAAGAAATAGAAACTGATGAAGAGATTTTTGAAGAAAAATTTGGTTCGGATGAAATATATAGTGAAGAAAAATAGAAATAGAAAAAATAAAACTATTCTAAGTTTGGGGACTAATCTTGTAATAAAAGACTTATTTCATTAAGGGTAAAATTGACTTTTTAACAAAAACTTTAAATATTAAATGTTGACGGGCAATTTTTAATAAACTCCCACAAAATAGAGAGAGAGGGAGAGATCGTCCTCCACTCCACCCCAACAACGTCGAGAGAGAGAGAAAGAGTTTGAGAGAAAACCATGACTGTCGCCTCCGTTGCCGTGTCGCCGTGAGGCTCGCCAATGAAGGATGCCGAAGATGTCGAAGACTCCTGACTCTGCGTCATATTCCACTCAAAATTTTTGAATATAGCTCGATCTGGTATGTTTTTTGAACAAATATTTTGTGGGATATATTTCTTTGATGATTTTGTTTTTCCTGAAAATTGATGTGTTTATGTAAATTTTTAGTGGTGATTTTAGTGATTTCGAAGAATTAGGGTTTTTGGGAAAATTAGGATTTTCTGGTTTAGGAAATTTTGGATGTTTGACTCTTATGGGTTTGGAAATATAGTTGGGGTAAGAAGCTTATATTTGACTCGCATGACACGTTGATTACTTTGTTAAGAGTCTTAAGACTTGAAACTGGTAGAACATAAAGAATGCCATTGAATCCTTCTTGCCATATTCAGGAGAAATTGACTATTTAACTTGTCAAGCCATTCTGGGCTTCTTTGATCACCTGAATATAAGACCTGAAAGGCTGCAGGAAGGTAATTTCTTTTTTTTTTTTTTTATAATCTCATTGAATCCTTCAAAGAGTTGCTATTATTTATTTCCTCTGTGCAGTCAGGAAAAATTCAATCTTGTTCGTAGAGGTTTTTGTACAGATGGAGTTCAAGACAACCAGGATTAATCCAATTTTATGTTTTGTACATAGTATGTATACAATATCACGAACTTGTGTTTCTTCCTTAATACTGCCCAATCATATACTGAACGTTTCTAATTGGTGATTAACTGTCTTAAGTAGTGGTGTCTCTATGATTACTTCACAAATTAGCGAGAAGATGCATAGTGCATAAGTAGTCTTTTAGCAATTAGAAGCCCTGGGCAAGAGACTTATTTAGATGATAACTATTCAGGAAAACACAATTGGGCTAGTACATCTACTTTACAGTTGTTGAAATTTTTTCCAAAAAATAGAGTTCGCTATGGGTTGAGATTGGAAAAGTTCAAATATGTGTACTTTCTACTTGAATCAAAACTCGGCCCCATTTGAGAATTCTCGACTTGGGTAGGGCTTGTCAGAATGAATATCAAGCATATGAAGGTATAGTGATGGTGAGGAAGGCATTCAATTTGACTTTTGATCCATCGGGCATTTGTTTTCGTGCGTTACTATGAAAAATTTTATGTGGATATATTACAAGCACTTTTAATGATGTGTGATGTTATACCCATCCCATGGATGAATTTTTCTCCATCCTTTTAAAATAGCTTGAGGGTATGTGATATTACACCCACTTCAAAAACATTATTTGACAGCTTCTGTTTGTACCTTGACAATTTAAGTCTTCATTTAACCAATTCTACTTTGATAATTAACATATTACTACATCGTCGCCAGCTGCATATTAGCACTTATTTGGAAATTTGATTCTATTAATCCATTATTTCGTAAAGAAATTATCAATGGAATAATCTTTTACTTATTTTTTTAATTCTGCAATGTTTTATGTGCATTACTTTCGATTCATGACTGACTGTTTATTAATCTCTCTCAGGGTCTTCGAGTCGTACTTAACTTGGGACTAACCATGGACCTGCACAACATTACAGAGTTTTTCGAATGGTCTTTTGTATTGATGTGGTGGTCTTTTACTACCACTAGCAATTCTTCAGGCTAAAAATGTTGTTTCAGTAAGTTCTGTTCGATTTGGATAACTGAATTTGGATTCATAATCCTGTAAAAAAAAGACAATTTTTATGTTTTGTGTTACGATGGCTTCGTGGCGATGCCAACATTTTGTCACAATGAACATTATTTTAAGTTAACAACGTTACAATTGTCTCATCTCATTTCTTCCACTTAGTTGTATTATTTCAATTATATTGCACCTTTTAATATACACACACACACACACACACACACACACACTTAAACAACTTCCAAGGGTGCAAACCCAAGTAATATTAATTGTGCATGGTAAAATTTTATAAGTCCAATGGAAAGCTGTGCTCAACTTTCATTCCAGGGACTTAATGGTAATTGAGTGCCAACAAGGACATGCAACATATTGTGAGAAGCAAAATAGCACGCAACAGAGACATTTCAATTCCTCATAAATTATGTAAAAAGTCAAACTCAAAATGGTACAATTACACTTTAAACTATCAGATGTGATTTGGTGGTTGTGTAATAAGTGTCATACTTGAATATCTTGAAAGTTCATTATAAATAGAAGCACCACTAAGTTCATTAGACTTGAAAACCTCATAAGCTTAATCAACTTTATTTCATATTGTGAGGAGAAAAATAGTTTCAGAAATAGCATTTTTATACTAATGATGTCTTCGTGCGTAGGAAGCAACGAAACCTTCCACCTGAATGATCCCTAGCCAATATCCGGTTCATCACCATTGTTTCCCATCGTAATATCCTCGGACGATGAGGATGTCAACCCGTCGTTGTCCCGGTTCTATTTCCGAACCTAGATGAGGTTGCCAATGAAGCATTGCTATCACCGAGCAATGCGCTAGATGACGTGTTCGACGACATGATAAGGTTGCCAATGAAGCATTGCTAAAGTGTCGAATGATTTGTCAGTTGTAATCTCGATGAACGATTTGGACAATTTGTATCCCTCCTCATGCCAACACTTGGGAGCTCAGCTTCCAAAATAGTAACGCATATGGCAGTTTCATTATGAAATGATATGTACCATTTTACGTCTTCATCTTCGCGTATTTGGGCCTGTGGTATATTCATGTTTGAGATTTTGAACTTCAATTCAGTTTAAGTCCGAGGTTCAAGAATGCAAGTTTGTCCTTCAATCGTACCACGAGTTCGGTTAAATACTTGTCGGCACTAATATGGAAGTGGTTTTGTCCCATCTCCATTTCCATTCGTCGTTCACATTAACAAATTGTCCCATATATGACACGATGAATCTTAAATTGTTACTCATACCTAAAACACTGGAATTACAATGGTAAGAATTCCGCACAATAAATATGCCTACATTTGATAATATGAATGTAGAACTTTCGAATATTGAAACTCATAGAGTAGCATAAGGTGAAATCAAGGATGTGTTAACAATTTGCATATGTCGAATTCGACAGTTAAATTGTCGTTCCCGACAATTCATAAATTTCGGGTTCAACAGATAACATCCGTAAAATGACGTTTCAATAGAACTATTCCATGGATGGACTGCACGAACTGTCGGGAAACTTGAAAACAATAATGGTGATATAATCAATTCTCAACTACCACATGAAAACATTTTCTCATTAATCAAAAACCCAATGCCTCATTAAATATGGAAAATTCTTCATTTTTGTAAATGATATTGGTTTTTTTATCCTTCACAAATATTTCAAAAATCAAACAAATCAATGAATAATAGTTTTAAGAATTTTTCCCATTCGATTTGACCATATTGTATTTAAATCAAAGAAATATTAATCTATAAAGATAAAATTATTAACAATTTGCAATAGTTAACCTCTCAAAATGGATGATGAATTCAATAGTAATGTGTTCTTGATCAAAGAATGAAAAAGATGGAGAAGATGTTAGAATTTGTGAATTGGGAAGAATGTGTGGTGATGTTAATATTTCAAATTATTTAATCTTTTTTATTTTAAAGAAAACTAAACTTATTCAATTATAATATACATATAAACAATTTTTATAATATTTAAATTAAACCATCACATCATCATATTAATTGCATTCAAATCAAACATTAAATGCTCCTCAAAAGGTACTATTAAGGGTAATTTCGATATTTTGCACTAAAAAGTGACATTTTTGCTCAAATAAAGTGAAAATGACAATTTTTTTTTTTTTTTGGGAATTTTCATATGAAAATTTCCCAAAAAAAAAAAAATTTGTCTAAAATTGACCTTTTTGTGGTCCATCCTCCACGGTCGGAAAAAGAGCTTCCATAATTATATTTCCTTCGATTTTTGTACTTCTTGGGTCCCCCATGTTCCTTACAACCAGACAAAAATCTGTCTCTGTCTTGTGGCCAAATTTTAATTGAATTGATTAAAGAGAAAATGCTAAGGTTCGCAGTAATTCGGGATGAACTGTGCACAGTGTAAATTTCAATCAATTAGGATGTAGATATAGTTCTTCTTGGACATGGATTAAAAAGCCAGGATTGCCAATTGAATAAATTAGTTATATGATGAGATTTGAAGATGAAGGTGATTTGGGGGAAAAAAAATTTCTCGATCTCTATCATTTCTTAGAACTTTCATTTTGCCCATCTAAAAAACATTTGTTTCCAGTGAGCGTTTTTTAGACCAAAAGGCATAACATTTCATTTGTATTGTCCGAAGGGAACATTAAATGCAGTCTTGTATCTATCTTCCTCTTTGATTTGAATTTGCCAAAAACCAAACTTCATATCAAATTTGGAGAAGATACATACTTTGAATAATCTATTGAGGAGATCTTTCTTTTGAGGTAAAGGATAACGAAGCCATTGAAGAGCAGAGTTGAGAGGTTTATAATTGATTACGAGTCGTGGAGCTCCACGCTCGATTTTAGCAAAATTATTGACATAGAAAGCCGAACAACTCCAAGGAGATTTACTCAGCTGAATAAGACCCTTTTTAAGGAGATCATTAATTTCCTTAGCACAATGATCAAGTATATCTTTGTTCATTTGAATTGGTCTAAACTTGGTAGGGATATTGGATTCTTGAAAATCAGAATTGTATGGAAGGGAAATAATGTGTCTCTTTCTATCCCAAAATGCATTTGGAATAGTAGAGTAGATTTCTTTTTCAATTTGTTTTTTGAAAAATCGAATTTTTTTTTCTTTTATTAAAGATTCTTGTAACTGTTCTTCAATCCTTTTGAATTTGATTTCTTCTTTAAGAAATTGAATATGTTGCTATTTTAAATTTATATTATTAATCATTTTTGAAATTGTTTCTTTTTTTAAGGAATTAACATCTTTAAAAGAGGGCGAATTTGTAAATTTGAAAAATATTTTTTGACCAAATTTTTTTTGTAAACAATCCTTTAGAATCTGCTTTAAAAGGATACATTTAAACGATAAAAGATGTACCAAGAATCACTTCTTGATCCAAATCTTTAACAAGATAAAATATATTTTTGAAACAGATATTTAAGTTGCAAACATGTGCTCTTGAAAGTTTATATTGAATGTTGAGTCTTTTACCACTGGCTCCATACAGTCGCTCAATAGTTTTTTCAAAATATTTGGTAGGAATTAATCCTTTCCTAATACAATTCTAATCAGCACTAGAATCAATAAGAACACGGGTTGAAAGTTTGAATTCTTTGTTAGTGATAATTGTCATATGACAATACCATTTCTGTAACTGAATTCGATTAATAACATTAACCTTCTCAGTTTCAGCTTCATCTTCTTTATCAGAAGATCGATTTGAATGATCTTTATTAGATGGACGAGGAGAATTATAGCTAGGATGATAAGAATGAGAAGTATCATTTGAATCGGACTCATCAGAAGATTCTTGAGAAAGATGTTCAGATTTAGATTTACAAAGTACTACTTCCATTCGTACTTCTTTCATCTGTTTTTCAAGAATGGCAATTTGAGATTTCATTTGATTTACTTTCATCTTCAAATCAGAAGTAGAAGCTTTCTTTTCTGAAAAATGATTCATAATATTTTGAAAGATGACGGGTTTAGATGTAGAAGATGAGGGTAAAAGAGTAGCAAACTTCTTTTTGAGATGATGATCTTTGATTTGATCAACAATATCTTGAATGAGTTCTTCTTCTTTAGTAAGAACATTAATAGCTTTATAACCACAAATTTCTTTTTTTTACTAGAAGAAGAGGAGTTAAAAGAATTATCCGACTCATAGTCAGAACCTTCTTGATGTTGAAAAACAAGTTATAATTTAGAATTAGATTCTTCGTCAGAACTAGAAATTACATTAAGAAGCTGGAGTTTAATATCTTCATCAATTTGAAGACTATTGATTTTATATTTTATAGGACATTTATTTGAATAGTGTCTAGTCTGCTTGCATTTCCAACAAGTGATATCATTTTTATTTTTAAAGCATTTTTTTTTTGAAAATTTTCTTTTACGAAATTTCGAATGGGAAAATTTTGAATATTTTTTGTAAAATTCTTTTCATATATATGTGTGTGTGTGTGTGTGTGCGTGCGCTTGCGCGCGTGCTTAGAATATTTGTTGTACTGTTTTTTAAGCCATTTCACACGACTTTTATATTGGGCATAAGTCTTTTCAATCTCAAGTTTTTGGTTCAAAAGGGAGAGTATATGTTTTTCTACAGTTATCTTACTCAACAAGCCATTATTATCACGCCAACCACTAGTGGAAGCATCAACCATGAGTTTTAACAACTCATTGCTCTTTTCCAACGTCCATTTCTCATATTTTTTGATACCTTTCCCTTGAAACTTGTTAGTTCCTTGTGTTGAATCTTCCATTACTAGAAGAGAAATCCAAACTCGGTTATTAAAAATTCTCATCAACTAATCAAATCTATAGTTTCATGCTAACTATACAGAATATAAATTGTTAGGTCCAAAATCAATGTAATAAAAGTACATTACATTTATATCCAGAATAAAGTTAATCAATATAATTGACCCAAAGAAGCTTCCAATCTGAATTAAAAAGACTTATATCTAGAATATAAACAAATGTCCCAAATTTGGCACAAAATCCAACGAAATCAATACTTTTTCCTTCATAATGCACCACTGTTTTTTATCACTACGATAATTAAATTATTATTTTGTATTAATCTCATTGATTTGAGAGGCGAGGTCGCAAATAATCGTGCAATCTGGTTTCTGAATGTGTGCAGTGAAACACATCAATAACTTAGTAGTATAGAGTAATATGGATGAATATGAAGATTTCTTCTCCGTTAGACGTAACAACAATCATGCATAATGATGTTGACACAGGTTTCAATTCCATTATTTTCATGCTTGGCAGAAATATTCAGAAATCATATACAGAGTAAAGAAAAATTCAAGGCAATGATAAATTTTTCCCGATCAAAGAGAAGGATAAAACCCTAGAACGTGAAAGAGAATAAAAGGGCCGACTCTTGACAAATCTCACGGTAGAATGAGATATTTGTTTTGAGGTTTTCTATTCATATTTTCTACCAAAAAGTCTTCAAAAGTCTAGAAAATTATAAAGTCTCTAAAAGTCATTATTAATTGAATATCTCGTAACTTATAGAGACTTTTAAAACGTTTCAATTGAATACCCCGAGACTTTTTAAAAGTCTCAATTGAATACACCTAAACTTTTTAATTCTCTAAAAGTTTTTAAAAGTCTTAATTGAATATACCCCCCTTAATGTTCTCCTCATAGATTCTATTATAAGTCTCGTGAATATCTCATTCACTATCATAATTTTCTTCATTACCATAATCTTCTTCTGAATTCTCATCACTACTCACGTTCTCAGCATTCTCACTCTCCTTATCAAATTCATTCATAATTCTAACAGTAAAGGGTAATATATTTTCCACTTTCCTCAAGAGTGGATTTCTTACTCTGATTGTTCGAGTTAGACCCGTCATCAATAAGAGGAGCCTTCATAGCCTTGTCTAAATTTCTCCTAGGGTACTCACTCCTAACATGGCCAATATTGACCTATGGTTGATTTCATCCTCAATGTTTTTATCATAACAAACAAGACTAATATTATTTCTAACAAATGATTTTGAGTGAAGATGGTTCAATGTTAAAATTAATCCAGCATTGCAAAAATCAACACATCATGAATCGGACTCGAAATGAAGGTCAAAGTGAAAGTTAAGCATTCAAGTCAAATTATTCGAAACGAGAGCTTAAAAGATCAAAATAAAGACTATCAAGTTGGGCTCATAAAGAAGGTCAAGATCGAAATTAAGCATTAAAGCCAAACATCAAAAAAGATCAAGATCAAGACTTTAAGACTCGCATGAAAGAAACTTAGAAACAAGATCAAAGGCTAGATTTTCGAGATCATGTGTAAATGTATAACACTTTGATCTTTAGTAATGAATGACAATAGTTCAAAAATCATTTTGTGTACGAAGAGTTAATTTTATATTACTTGCATAAAATATTTTTGAAGAGTTAATTTCATATTATTTGCATATATCAAATGAGTTAATATCATATTTCTTGCATAAAATATTTTTGATCAAAAGTAAGATTGATCTTTCAAAGTGATACTTGAACTTACATCATATTCACTTAAAAAAAAAAAGTCAACGACCAACAGTTGACCAACTAGGGTAGTGGTCAACCGGATTTTTCCAACGGTTCAAAATTTGACCGTTCTAACTGTACAAATGATTATATTGATCATTCGGAGATTGACAATCGACCGAACTGGTTTTCCGATTTGGCAAAATTTATTGCATTTTGATTATTATAAATACCACTTCACTTCACATTAATTATAACAACCATAAGAATGCTTTCTTGAGAAACATATTTGTAAAATCCTCTTTGAACTTACATTTTTACATTCATTTCATTTATTTATTCATAACAAAAACTTTGATTGTTGAATCAAACTTCTTGAATTATTTCTCTTGTCAAAGTTTTTCATTTCTCTTTGTACTTAATTTATCAATATCAATTTTAAAAGAGATATATTTTTAAAGAACATATTTACACTTACATTTTATAAAAAATTTCTACTTCTTCATATTAAAACTTTGATTGAATCAAACTTGTAAACATCATATTCATCAAAGTTTCTAATTTCTCCATTAGTACTTAATTTATCACAAATTATTAATTGAAATAGAGATATATTTTTGAAGAAAATTATTGCACTTACATTGCATAAATTTAGCCTATTCTTCTTCATATTGAGACTTTGATTGATTGAACTAAACTTGTAAAATCATGACATTCATCAAAGTTGCTCATTTATCTCTTAGTACTTAATTTATTACAATCATCTATTAAAAGAGAGATATTTCTTGAGAAGATTTTTGAACCTACATTATATTTATCTCTTCATCTTCGCATTGAAACACTTTGATTCATTGAATCTAATTTTTGACTGTCTTATTCATCAAAAATTTTCATCTAACACTTGAGCTATCATGTATTACTATTTATTGAAATATTACCCTCTCTTAGTACTCAATTTGTTTGCATTATTTATCAAGAGAAGAATTTCATTGTAAAATCACTTTGATAAAGTGTAGGTCATGTTGAAGTCTCTTAAAAATCAACATTGTATAAAGATCGATGCTCCTTGTTGTAAGTCACCGCGTGGGTTATATTGAGGTCCCGTAAAGCTCAACATTGTAAAATGATCGATGCTCCTTATTTGTAAGTCATCGAAAGCGTTGTAAATGGTTGAATTGCACCATAAGTCAATAAATATAGTGAAAAGGCCTTGCTTGTGTCGGAGAGCTTGGTAATGGAGAACGTTGATCATTACTTTGGATCGAACATCCACAATTATATTGTTTGCATTTTCTATCTCTTTTACTTATTGATTTTACATTTGTACTTATTATTTGAATTAATCTATTTAGTCTTTACTTGCTTGAATTTAGATAAATTCTTCGAAAAAGTTTTAAAATTAATTTATCCCCTTCTTAGTTAGTTATTCTTGGGCTTTCAATTGGTATCCAAGCAAGGTGCTCAATTTTAAAGATTTCACAATCTTGAGTAATGACTAATCACATTTTTCATAATCTTGAGGGACATTCTACAAATCGTTCTCCTTTCTTTGATGGTACTCATTAGAACTATTGGAAAGCTAGAATGACAATATTTATTCAATCAATAGATTATAATAATTGGTAAGTAATTGAATTTGATCCATATGTGCCTAAAAATGTTATTAAAGAGGATGGTAAATCGGATCAAATTATTTCTAAACCTAGAGAGGGATATAATGAAGATGATAAAAAATTATCTTTAAATTCTAGAGCAAAAAATATATTTTATTGTGCTTTAGATAGAAATGAATTTAATCATATTAGTACATGTAATTCCGCTTATAATATTTGGCATGGTTTAAAAATTACTCATATTGGAACTAGCAAGTTAAAGAAACTAAGATAAATCTCTTAGTTAAAGATTTTAAAAATTTCTTTATGAAAGCAAATGAACCGATTGTTGACATGATCACTCGTGTTACCGATATTGTTGCTGGTCTTAAAGGCTTTGATAAAAAAATCACTAACGGTGAACTTGTGAGTAAAGTACTTATGTCACTTTTAGAAGAATGGAGTTCATTGAGAATGTTGATAAAAAATACCAAAGATATCAACACATATCTATTGGAAGAACTCTATGAAAAATTGATGATATATGAGCTAAATCACACCGAGACAAATGAGAAAACAACGAAAAGCAAAGAAGAGAAAAGAAGAGAAATTGCTTTAAAATCCGTAGTTGATGTAGACACTTCAAGAGAAAATATGAATGGTGAAGAACTTGATGATCTAGTCCTTCTTTATAAAAAAATGGAAAAGTTTTCGCAACAATCGTCGATTCCGAAAGGAAGAAGAAAATGGCAAAAAGAAGAATATATTTATAAAAAAGAAAGCACTTCAATCAACATAGGAGTGATTATGATGACCATGAATAAGATGGAAGTCAAGAGAAAATTGCCAATATATGCTTCATGGCTATTGATGATAAGGTAAATTTAAATGAAAATTGTTCATATGATGAATTATTTACTTCTTATGATGAAATTCTTGAAAAATTTGAAAAACTTGTTTTAAATCATTCGATCCTTAAAAAAGAATTCTTTATTGAAAAATGAGGTAAAGAAACTTTTGAAAATTCAAAATGATCCTGAAAAAGGAAAAGCCGACTACGAGTCTTTAATTAAGGAAAATTCATCTTTACAAGAAAGGATTTTAGATTTGACTCAAATATTCACAAATTTACTCAAGGCAAAAAAAAATTTTGATTTAATGCTTGGGGAGTAAAAATGTATTTTTGATAAAGGAGGAATTTGATATAAATCATTTTTGAAACAAAAGTCTCTTAAACTTTTCTTTGTTAAAGTTTCAGCTACTCCTACTTCAAATGTCACATGTAATTTTTGCAATAAAAATGGGCATGTAACTCTTTATTGTTCTATAAAAAAGAAATTACATTTTGAAGAGAACTATAAGTGGATTAAAAAATCTACTAACACTAACTAGCAAAGACCCAATGATGTATGGGTACCAAAGACCAAGAATTAAATTATTTTTGTAGGTACCAGGGAAAATAAAGAGCAAATGGACATTGGATAATTGATACTCAAAGCACATGACCAAAAATCAAAGCACAAACACATTGGAGATAATGCGAAAGGAAAAATCATTGACATTGAAATTATTGGTAATCATACATGTCTCTTTATTGAAATTGTCTTCTTAGTAGATAACTTTGGATGTAATCTACATAGTTTTAATCAATTATGTGATGAATGTTATCATATCAAATTTGATTCTTCCAAGTGCATTATTGAGGATTCTACATCAAAAGTGATGATGTTTATCAGAAGTCGAAGTAAGAATGTTTATGTCATAAACATTAAGTTTGAATGCGGAGAAAAATATTTATCAAGTTTAAAATATGATACTTGATTATGAGATAGAAGATTATGTCATGTTAGCACGGACCTATTTCAAAATTTTCAAAAATTGTTTTGTTAAACGTTTGTCAAGATTGAGAAAGACAAAATTTGTAATGCATGGAAAACAAGTAAAAAGTTCTTTTAAAAATAAAGCAACATTCTTCAACTACAAAATCTTTTTGACTTCACATGAAATTTTTTGGACCATTTAGAATTACAAGTTTAAATGGTAAACATTATGCTTTCTTCATTATTGATGACTTTTTTTTTCTAGATTTACTAGAGTTCCATTTTTGAACCTAGAATATGAAGTTTTGAATGCATTTGAACATTTTTGTAAAAATGTTCAAAATAAAAATGGATATATTATTACTACTATTAGGAGTGATCATGGTGGAGAATTTGAAAATATTGCATTTAATGATTTTTGCAAAAAAATTATGGATATGATCATAATTTCTCGGCTACTAGAATTTCTCAATAAAATGATGTAGTAGAAATGAAGAATTACACATTACAAGAAATTATTAGAATCATGCTAAATGAAAATAACATAAAAAAATATTTTTAGGCTGAAGCCGTTAACACTGCTTGCTATATTGTAAATAGAATTTTAGCTAGTCGAAAGTAAACTAAAATCTCCTATGAGTCTTGGAAAAATAGAATTCCAAATATTGTCTATTTTAAAGTTTTTGGTTGCAAATGCTTCATTTTTAATACAAAAGAAATTTTTTGAAAATTTTAATACAAAATCTGATATTGGAATTTTTCTAGATTTATCATCGACTAGCAAAGCTTATAAAGTCTTTTACAAAAGAACTCTAGTCGTTGAATAATCCATGCATATAACATTTGATAAAACTAATTCTTTTGATCAAGAGAAAGATATTGATAATGTTATGGTTTGGAGATTCCCTTTTGAACAAATTAGATTTAAAATTAAAATAAGAAAGATCACAAAGATGTTGAAGATCCACATGAGGAAGAAGCAAATGTGCAACAAGATGAAGAAGAATCTTCCAAAGAACAAAGTGATTAATCTTTACCTAAGGAATGGAGCTAACAAAATACATCATGGATCTACTCAATAAGTTTGAAATAAGAGAGTTGAAATCAATGAACACTTCAATGAGCTCATCCAATCAAAATGGACAAAGATGGCCAATGTACTTTCATAAATATGGAGGTATTATCGGATCTCTTCTTCATTTAATCGCAAGTATATTTTATTCGAATTTGTGAATACGAAAAATCAATTGATCAATATCACTACTGAACCTCAAACATTTGATAGATTTTCATATATTTAAAGAGGTTTGAGAATTATCAATGAATTTGTAGTATGTGGCTAAATTGAATCATACTAAATTTTCTCATATGATTGATTCTATGTACACAATTGATTGAAATTTATTTAAATTCTATTCAAATGATTTTACTTTTGTTATTTCATCACTCATATTTTGATTAATATTTTTCTATAAAGTGTTGATTATTATTTTTCTTAAACTTGCATATATTTAACATCTTGTGTTTAATTGAGTAGGAATATATTACTATTTTTCTATAATTGATTTAAAGTTTTGATCTTATATACTATACTATTCCTCTCATATGTGCTATAGTTTTTTGCTTATATTAAAAGAGGAAATTGTGTGTGATTATGCATGTTTTGGAGTGAGATTATTATACATGTTTTAATTTGAAAATATAATACGCTTAGAGTATATGAAAAATGGGGAAAGAGGAAAAATCATTTATATGCTTTGAATGCATAGTTATTGATTTGTAAAAGATAGAAGGAACATGAATTACATGATAAATTTATATTCTTTTATCAATATGATATTAATTGTTCAAATTGTACATTGCAAATCATCTTATTTGTCATAATAAAAAATGGAGAAATTATTGAACAATGGTTGATTTCATACTCAATATTTTGATTATAACAAACAAGATTAATATTGTTTCTAACAATTGATTTTGAGTGATGATAGTTAAATGTTAAAATCAATCAAGCATTGCCAAAATCAACACATCATAAATCGGACTCGAAATGAAGATCAAAGTGAAAGTTAAGCATTCAAGCCAAATCATTCGAGACGAGAGCTTAAAAGATCAAAATCAAGACTATCAAATCGGGCTCATGAAGAAGGTCAAGATCAAAGTCAAGTATTAAATTCAAACATCAAGAAAGATCAAAATCAAGAGTTTAAGACCCGACAGAAAAGAAACTTCGAAACAAGATCAAATATTAGGTTTTCGAGATCATGTGTAAAGGTATAACACTTTGGTCTCTAATAATGAATGAAAATAACTCAAAAATCATTTTGTGCATGAAGAATTAATTTCATATTACTTGCATAAAATATTTTTTATCAAAAGAGTTAATTTCATATTATTTTGTATAAAATATTTTTTTTTATCAAAAGTAAGATTGATCTTTCAAAATGATACTTGAACTTAGATCACATTTTCTAAAAAAAAAAATCAACAATCAACAGTTGACCGGGCGCGTGGCAGTCGACCAGACTTCTCCAACGGTCCAAAATTTGACCGTTCTAACTATACAAACGGTTATATTGATCATCCAAAAATTGACGGTCGACCGAACTGGTCATCCAGTTTGATAGAATTTATTGCGTTTTGATTGTTATAAATACCGTTTCACTTTGCATTCATTATAACAACCATAAGAATGCTTTCTTGAGAAACATATTGGTAAAATCCTCTTTAAGTTTACATTTTTACATGCATTTCATTTATTTCTTAATAACAAAAACTTCGATTGTTGAGTTAAACTTCTCGAATTATTTATCTTATCAAAAAACTTCATTTCTCTTTGTGTTTAATTTATCGATATCAATTTTAAAAGAGATATATTTTTGAATAAGATATTTGCACTTACATTGTATAAACTTTTTCTACTTCTTCATATTAGAATTTTGATTGAATCAAACTTGTAAACATCATATTCATCAAAGTTTATAATTTATCTCTTAGTACTTAATTTATCACAAATTATTCATTGAAATAGATATACATGTTTGAAAAAGATTTTTGTGCTTACGTTGCATAAAATTTTCTTCTTCATATTGAAACTTTGATTGATGGAACTAAACTTGTCAAATCATCACATTCATCAAAGTTGCTCATTTCTATCTTAGTATTTAATTTATTACAAATATCCATTAAACGAGATATATTTTTTTGAGAAGATTTTTTAAACATACATTATATTTATCTCTTCATCTTCTCATTGAAATACTTTGATTGATTGAGTCTAATTTTTTACTATCATATTCATCAACGTTTTTTATCTAACACTTGAGCTGTCATTTATTACTATTCATTGAAGTGTTAGCCTCTCTTAGTACTCCATTTGTTTGTATTATTTATCAAGAAAGGAATTTCATTGTAAAATCACTTTGATAAAGTATGGGTCATATTGAAATCCCTTAAATATCAACATTATATAAGGATCGGTGCTCCTAATTGTAAGTCACTGTGTAGATCATATTGAGGTCCTGTAAAGCCTAATAGTGTGGGTCGTGTTGAGGTCCCATAAAGCTCAACATTGTATAAGGATCGGTGCTCCTTGTTTGTAAGTCACCGAAAGCGTTGTAAAGGGTTGGATTGCACCATAAGTCAATCAGTATAGTGAAAAAGCATTGCTCGTGCTGGAGAGCTTGGTAACAGAGGACGTAGATCATTGCTTTGGATCGAACATCCACAATTATATCGTTAGCATCATCTATCCATTTTACTTATCAGTTTTATATTTGTGCTTATTATTTGAATTCATCTATTTAGTCTTTATTGGCTTAAATTTAGATTAATTCTTCGAAAAAGTTTCAAAAATTAATTCACACCCCTCTTGGTTAGTTATTCCTGGGCTTTCAGCCAAAACCTCGACAATTATATCATCTCACAGATTTAGAACTCTTCCTAGACTCACTTGGACCACTTCTATGCTTCTCTTACGATTTTTTTAGCAAAGTATGCTAATTCCTCTTCATTAGAAGAATCTGAATCCGAGGACTCTCTATGACTATTCCCCACAGTTTTTAAGGCCAATGATTTATTGTTTGTGGGTTTAGCTAATGTCAACGCATGAGTTTAGAGAGATCCAACCAAATCTTCAATCTGAATTGAATCTAAGTCCTTGATCTCCTCTATAGTCGTGACTTTAGGCTGAAACTTTTCAAGTAATGATTTAAGAATTTTTCTTACAATTTTAGGCTCTAGGGTTCTCTCGCTAAGGTTGAACTAGAATTCAATTTGTCGTTTAAGCTCACATAAAACTCATCAAAAGTTTCATTCTCTTTCATCATAATCTCTTCAAACCTAGTGGTCAGCATGTGCAAATTTTGAGTTCTTAATAGCATGAGTTCCCTCGTGTGAGGTCCGTAGAATATCCTAAACCTCTTGGCTACCTCACACATAGACACTTTCCTAAACTCTTTTAGGGATACCGTCATAAATAAGGCATGTAAGGCTTTACTGTTCCAGTTACATTCATCTAAGTTTACTCTAGTCCAAAGCAATGGAAGTGGGGATAACTTCATTATTAACCGTAGAACTAGGAGTAGTCTAACCATTAACCACACTTAACCAAATTCGCTCATCCATAGATTTTAGAAAATTTCTCATTCTAACCTTCCAATAAGCATAATTATTGCCATGAAAATATGGCGGGACGGATAATGAATTACTCATCTAGAAGTCTAAGGTTAGGATTCAAATTTAATCTCTGTACCAACTGAAAAATATTGGGTGTCGCGCTGGATACCACTTACCAGTTCACGGATTACCAATTTAACAACTTTTAAGTTATCGAATGGTAGTTACTTATCTGTTTTTAGTTTTGACCCTACTCACGGAATTAATCAATCAGAAGTAACAAGTCACTTTTAATTGTTTCTAGATAATTAAGAACACAAGTCCAATTATCATATATTCGAAGACCGTAGTAATAAGGAAATAAATAATAAACACCGATATGGTGACGGAGAAATCTCAATTGGGTAAAAACTTCGGAACCAAACTAGTTATCTCCACTATAGACAATACAGAGTGAGTTACAATCAGATGCTATCTAATCAACTTCACTAAACTTTCTGATATATTTCTTGCTAACTCCAAGGTTTGCTCCAAGATCTTCTACAATTGTCTCTTCCCAGTGAAATTTCAAAAATCTGCTCCAAGGCCTTGTGCTCTTTTTGCGCTTATAGTCCAACCTCTCTCAACATATAGCAACATCTAAAGTTCAACTGAGAAAGTACATTCTTATGACCAATAGAAAGTAGGCGATATTTCAGATTCAATGTGTTTGATGTTTTTCCCAAATATGTAGTTGTATAAACTCAAGAGTGAAATGATGAATTCAATGTATGAATAGGCTCTTAAATACGTTATAAAGAAGAGACACAATGAACAACTACACAAATTTTGTACACAGGCTTGGGTATTTATAGGAGAGGGTAATTAGGTTCAATGGGCTAAAAAAAATCATTCAGAATAACAAATTAGGGTTTTCCGGAACGATCTATTCCTTGAGCGATAAGTTGGAGACAGTTGAGCGATGCACTATCGCTCGAGTGAGAGCTCGGCGACAGGGCGACAACAGTGTTTCTTTTTTTATCGCTCGAAAGCTAACTGGGTGAGAAGCTAACGAAAATGTTTCACCATGTTTTTCATGCTCAAACCTATACCTCATAACCTAACTTGTACAAATTGCACCATAGGTCCTTGGCTTTTATAATACATTACAAATTAGTCCTTTTATCCGCAAAATTGCAAACACTAAAAACGTAACAGAGACTTTCAAGGTTGCCCCTGATTGGAAGTCAGAGCTCATTATTAAGGCTGTGAAAGATGACTTGAAATTACTAATCAATAGGGTTACTACATGGAGGGCTAGAAGACATGTGAGGATATTGATTGAGGGCTCTAATGAACACTAATTTGGGGATAAATGAAAATATTTCTTTGTAAGAACGAGAGTTGTTCCAATTACCTGATGGTGAGCTAATAGAAATTTTGTAACTTCAATTGAGTAGTTTGCTTCATCTTCTTCCCAGACAAATTACTGATGTCGAACAATTCAATATATAAATTCCTCGAATTATTGTCAAAGTTGCAGAAAAACTAACCAATTGAAAGAAACTGTGAATCGATTCGCCTGGGAAGAAAGCAGAGATCTTCCATAAAGATGTAAAAAATTCAAATCTATAGGACTTATTTAAGTGGGGGAAAGCTCATAAATGAGAGACCTTAATATTCAACATTCAGGTGACACATTCACAAATTTTGCTAATTGGAATTTCTAGGTTGGGGGGTTTGGAATTAGGGCTAGAATTGGGGGGTTCTTCTAATTTTGGAATTTTTTGTTTTGGTTTATTTCAAAGGTGTGAAGCTGGAAAGGAACTCATGTTTTGTTGGTGTGTTTTTAGTGACTTGGACATGGTTAACATTGTCAACAACCACGTCGGATTTTCGTTTTTCACGTGTGATTTTCCATCCACAACTCTGAACTGTTACTCAACAGAAGATGGGTGTGTAATAATATGAAAAGATGAGTGAGTATTCGGTAACTCATTAAAGATGACTGAGTAAATAGTAACAAAGTTAAAGTTCAATGATTGTTGATTAAATTTACTCTTCATAATACACGTTTGAGGCAAATGTGTTAGTAATACATCCAAAAATTCTAGAATCAATACATCCAAAAGTAGTTATATATATCAAGAACTAGCTTTGAAGCTAGTATTCTCTCTGTCATGTTATTTCACAATTGAATCAAATTGAAAAAGACTCAAAAGAGTGCTTTGCTAAAGTGAACTTAATCAGCAACTCTGCAAATATTTCATGCAACAAAAAACCAAGTTTCGCTAAGGCAAAAACAAAAAACCATTTTCTGGAAAGTTTGGCCACCCGAGAAATCTTAACATGGCCATGTGTGTAAAACATGAATGAATAAGTATGAATATAGTTCCAAAAATGCAATGCAAAGTTCTAAAGTTTAGTCAAAATTTTACTGTAACTTATTGTGCCCAAGAGTTTAGAATTATATTGCCCTGGGCGGAGCCAGGATTGTAATTCAGGGTGGGCACAATTTATCGACGTTGAACATCGAGTTTTTGGTTATGAATTTAATGAAGATAAAAATATAAAACAATAGTACCCAAATTCATAGGTGCAATTCTATAAAGCACATTCAACAAAACACAAATTTCAATAATTCAACAAATTTTTGCTTGTAATTCATAAGTGCAATTCTATAACAATTCACATAAAAACACAGCAGGGGCAATTTCAACAAAACACAAATTTCAACAGTAAAGAGCTTCAACAAAAACCAAATTTCAAATTTCAACAATAAGAAATCCATATAAAGCACAAGAGTTTGGTTAGGCACATTTGACACTACAGTCTGCAGAGGATGCTACTAAAGCTTATGATGATGGCCATGAGGCTGCTTTAAGTTTCAGAGGCAACAAAGCCAAACTAAGTTTCCTAGAAAATGTCAGGTTATTGGCATCTTCTACGTTCACCACAATGTCCCATTTAAACAGTTTATCATTTATGCAAAAAAAAAAAAACACAGAGTGCAAAATTCTACACAATTGAACCTGAATATGTGCATTCAAAAACACCAAAAGCATATAAAATGACCCAAGCTAAAATCAAAGAAAAAGGGAAAAAGACCCAAGCTGAAATCAAACTTACAGTAGTTTACTATTGCCGATTGTCGAAGGATGAAGCAGAAAAATCACCGACACCATCGCACGGAGGCGAAGTAGGTCAAAAAACCCCATCTTCTCTCTCTCTCTCTCTCTCTCAACCTATCAAATGCTCCACCATTCGATTCTAATCCAAATATGAAATCCCCCATGTTTTCTATATTTTCGAGACTCAGACAGAGGGCACAAAACCTTATTTCGAGCCCAAATATCATATTCATCAGCTCGCCGCTCGGGACCGTGAATCCGAGAACAACCCGCCTCTCTCTCCTCTCTCCCCATTCTCAAGACCATTACCTTAATTACCAACAATCGGTTACTTCATACACAAAATATACATCAAAGAGAAAAAAAAAAAAAGCTTTTGGATTGGGCTTCACTTCTCTTAGGCTAAAAGTTAGCACATTACTAAATAAAAAAATAAATTATGAGCATGGGGTTGAGTCCAGAAGTTCAGCGTGGGCCTATGCCCATCCTGGTCGTTATTGGGCTTTGCACCTATCAAGAATACCCACACCTAAGTAGTTGTATCTGAAGACCAAATTTAAATAAAATGTGGTCCATCTTTAATAACTTAGGGTCGTTTTGATTGCAAATGTGGAAAATGGGTGGAAAGAAAATGTTTTACTGGGAATTAAATCGCATAAAATTTGTTTTACTGGGAATTGTAATTAATTGTGTTTGATTGGTATAATTTTCTACCTGGAAAATGTTGAAAGTTTGGTGTCCGTTTGGCTTCTTTTTTATAAAAATTATCCATTAAAGTGATAATTTTTTCTACCAATACGTCTAGAATTTGTTCCAATTACCAAAAAGTTAAAAAAAAAAATTAAACAATTAGAAAAAATTATCATATTCGTTTGACTTTGTTTTGCATAGAAATTGTCAACAAAAATGAAAATTCTTTTCACAATGGTTGATAGAATTGGTTGCCATTACTTAAAAAAAAAAGGTGGAAAATATTTTCCCACCTATTAGGTGAAAAAACATTTTCCATCATTTGTGCATCAAAGGGTTGTACCTAGAAAAATGGAGGAAAATATTTTTCGTGTAAATTTTAGCCTATCTAACAGTCAAAAAGTGGAAGTAGGAAAATATTTTCCTACTTTCATGAAAAATTCCTCCAAATCAAACGGACCCTTAAACTTTTAGAGGACATTGTTACTTGTTAAAAAGAACTAAACAAAAAGACATGACTTTATGAAAAATAGTACATGTGACATGCCTCTAATAAAATATGAATCCAATGTGAAGTTTAAGCTTCGCAATGAGATGGTTAACATTTTTCAAAGTGTTAAATTTTTGGCTTAATCACACAAAACATCCATAAGTTTGACATGTAGTGTGCAAAACGTCCATACGTTTCAATTTTTTGCATTTTCACCCATATTTCAATGTTTTATTGCGAAAAACGTCATTTTCACCTCTTTTTAACATAAAATGACCAATATACCATCCTCCTATATAAATAAAACAAAAAAGAAAAGAAAAGAAAAATAAAGAATAAATTGCAATTTTACTCCTAGACTTTTTAAAAATACAAATGAATCAAAAATTTATGAAAATATATAAAAAAACAAAAAAACTCTCTCTTCATTTTTCTTCCCTGGCTTATTTTCTCTCTTAAATCATATGATGATAATGAGAATTGGAAAAAGAACCATGAGTAACCCCCCCCCCCCCCAACGGGACCAGTCACCATAAAAGTAACCTTGTTGCTGCCAGGGACGTAGCCATGATTTTTAGTTAGGGGGTGGGCCCCTCTCCCGGGGGTTCGGGGGGCGGAGCCCCCGAATTTTTTTTTTTAACTAAGAGAATTGAAAACGACGATTTTGAGTACCAAAATAGTACTGAAATTCAATGTTCAATTCAATCACTACTAACTATTCTACTACTTATTTCTTAAATTCAAATATTCAATAATTAACACAATTACACAAACTAACAGCAACTACTCTACTTAATTCTTAAATTCAAATATTCATGAATAAGACTTATTAGGATTGAACACACAAAATGACGAAATCAACTTTAAAAGTGCACCAGTCACAAATCACAATCCCAACATTTTCCTTTCAATGAAAAATCAAAATTATACACTAGACAAAACAAGTAAACATGCATTATGCATAAACCAACTTGAGAATTGGGAACTTAGGTTTTGGATTGGATTTTGACTATTTTTTTATTTAAGTAACTATTGGATCTTTTGTTTAGATCTAAGATTTTTGTATGATTGAATTTTAAAGTGTAAGTTATTTGCTCAATATTTATTAATGGAAAAAAAAATAAAAAATTTCAAAATTTTGGGGCGAGTCAAAATCTTGGAGGGGGCGAAACTGAAAAATACATTACAAATTAACTAGATATAGTGTACCGCGGACAATGTTGGGGGGCGGTTGCCCCCACCCGCCCCCCTAGCTCCGTCCCTAGTTGCTGCTGACTCTGCCACACCAAACCAAGAACCAGAGTAGAGAGAGAGAGAAACCACCCACTTTCTTTCTCTCTCCCTATCATACGTATACATCGGCTTGATCAACAGCCCTCAAGGTATGGGTGAACTCTTTTTGCTGTAATTATGGGAACCAAGGAATCATGAATCTACTCATAAGAGAGAGTTATGGTGGGAGAGGGAGAAAAAGGGAAAGGAAATTTAAAAGGAAAATAAGTCACAAAAGAATAATGAAGAGAAATAGTTTTTTTTTTTTTGTTATTTTTAATATTTTCATAAATCTTAGACTCATCTGCATTTTTTAAAAAGTTTATGAGTAAGATTGCAATTTATTCTTTATTTTTCTTTTTCATTTTATTTATGTAAGAGGGTATATTAGTCATTTTACGTTAAAATAGTTGAAAATGACGTTTTCCACGATGAAACGTTGAAATATGGGTGAAAATACAAAAAAATTGAAACGTATGGACGTTTTGCACATTACATATCAAATGTAGCGATGTTTTTTACGATTAAGCCTAATTTTTAAGGTTAACTAATAACTAGTGCACTTGCGCTCAAGAACATATCTATTCGGTCACTCGTAACATTCTTGCAAATTTGCAAAGGATTACTCCCGTCGATGAGAATCCAGAAAGGGGCATCAACAAAATTTTGCAAGCAAATATTTTTTGTTGCGAGTACGAGTTTAAGCCGTTTCTTGTATGTTATTCATTTTCAAAATACATTTCTTCCATTGCAAAGGGCTATTATTGACTTTTTTAGGTTGGAAACAAAAACTTGTAGTCATTTTTATATTCCGCAAGTGTACATATCGTAAAAATTAATAAAGTGAATCAAAGAGATCGTATTATCGTTCTCACGAGAACTACTATCTAACCGTTAGTTAAGCTATTTCTAACTTCAATTCGATATAAAACAAATAAAAGCGTTTCTTTTCCTTTTGTGATATTTTTTATTTTAAATATACTAAAATAATTAAAGTGACTTCTAATATGATGAGCTATTCCTTTAACCTAAGCTCCTGTTTGGTGGCCATTCTTTCCAAGAAAAAGAGTTTTGAATAGTATTTTTTAGAAGAATGTATGGTTAAAACATAGAGAAAAATTTTGGATTTACGTGCATAGTATGTTATTGTATGAATGTGTTTTTGAAAATTGAGTATGTGATAAAAAGTTTTAAAAGTCGTCATTGCTTTCATAAACTTTCTATGTAAGACAAACTTAAATATAGTTTTCCCTCCAACACAAGCCATATTCAAATTGTACACTTTAAACTCTAAATTCTCATTCGCCTCTTTATCATTTTTAGCAAGTAAATATACAATTTCGATATTCTCACGGAGGAGAACAATGATCAACTTTGATCTTTCAAATTGAACCAACGGGTCTCGCCTAAATTTTTTGCCAAAAGTAGCTCAAGAAAGCCATTTTTCCAACACCTCCAACCTACAACATGAGTGTGTTCAGCATAATGGACGGATATTGTTCTAGCATTCAAAGACAATGTTGGGACTTGAACAAGCTACCAAAACGAGGAAGAAGTTGATACAATAGTTCAAGAAGAATTTCTTGATTTGAATGGGTATCCAAAATCTTTTGAAAGTCAATTTGTTGAAAGTGAATGAAAGAACTCAAGATGATTTAGATGACAATATTTTTGAGTCATTTATTGGTCAATGTTTTTCAAGTGAAGAAGAGGCTTACATGTTTTATCAAAATAATGCAAATTGCAATGGGTACTCAATTCGTAAAGGTGGTCTTATGTAGTAAGACAACTTGAGAAACATATGAAGCATGTCAATCTTCTATTTCTTGATCGATATAATGAAACTTTTAATACAAAGTGAAGAGTGCCAATTCAAAGAACGATGCAATGGAACTTTTGGAATGTTATAAGGTTGCATATATTATTTCTTATGGATGCTCACAATTTTTTTATTTACGTTATACAGACTTTATTATACTTAATGAAGAAGTCACCAAATATAACATTAATCGATAAAGATGAAATGGTATTTAGTCGCACTGAGATTATAACCACAGTATATTATGTATTAGGTGATAGACCAAATAAAAATTGAAATTACATTACTCATTTAACTGTACTTATAATTTACTGTCATATTAACGTTACATAGATTGATGTAACAATCATAGTGGGACTAAATATCATTAGTTTTTGCATTGGGCACATCACTGCAAAATTTAGGATGCGTTTGATTGCGAGTATGTAATTTGAATAGAAAGAAAATAAATTCTAAGCAATTTAATTGCCTAAAATTTATTTGTATGGAAATTATTAATTAAATGTGTTCGATTGATTTAGTTTTCAACATAAAGAATATTATACTTGTCCTTTTTTTATTGGTGTGTAGATAAAAAAAAATTGATAGACAAGAGAGAGAAAGCGATAGTGAATTACCTAATAAAAACCATCTCTCCCTAAAAAAAAATATGGTCGCGTGACCAAAAATAAGAAAATATTTTCCATAGAAAAAATTGTCAATTAAACATTACAAAAGTAAGAAATTAAGTGGAAAAACATATTTTTAATGAAAAATATTAGCAATCAAACACATCCTTAGTGGTTAGTTCACTACAATTCTCTGTGGTAAATATTCCAAGTGGTGCAATGACTTTTACAAGTTATATTAGTTAGACACAATGAGGAATTTGAACATAAATGGTGTAGGGTAAGTTCAATGTATAACTTGGATGACAACAAGCTTGTGATTAGGGATGGCAAAAAAATTCGACAAACTCGATATCCGCGGGACCCCACCCCGAAGGGGGTGGGGATAACCGGTTTAATCGGGTACTTGGGACTGAGAATTTTGCCCCGATGTGGGAACGGGGATCGGGTGCTCCGCTCCGTTTAATTTTTTTTTTTTTAGATTTAGAATTCAATATTTTAAATGGAAAATTCATGAAATTTCATTAATTCTAATAGAAAATGGCAACTAAAATGATTTGTCTAAATCTAATGAATGATGGCAATAAAAATAAATTTTCAAAAACTTAAAAAAAAAATAAATGGGATAGTAAACGGGGCAAGGCCTGCCCTGCTCCGGGAATTGCTCGGCGGGGGGCAGGGGAGGTTGCCCCGACCCCTCCCGTTACCATTCCTACCTGTGATTGGGTTAAAGAAGTTTCAGGTCCCAGCTTATTCGCAGGGACAATAGCTGGTCATTCTGAAAGCATCATTGCATTCATTAAGCAGTTTATTAGTTCACAAACCAATTCATTAAACAGGTTAGTTACTAATTTTGGTAGAGTTGTTTAGATGATTTACTAATATCGATACTATAGAAGATAAACAGTCACAAGATTCGATGTTGCTACATGACGGACAGTGTCACCATTTGCATTAAAAAAAATCCAAGAACTTGGGAAGCAAATCAATATCGAATAGTTGGTAACGAATTCGTAATGCAACATTTTAAGGAAAAAAGAAGCCCAAAGCACAAGGCATTTTGGGATGGTAAGGTGACTACATGTAATTTGAGTTTTTGGGAATACTTTGGAACCACATTGTTGGCATCATATGATGTCTTAAATGGTAAAGAAAAGGCTGGTGTATCTAACAATGGCAACATCTCATTTCGAATAGAAATAACTATTAGAAATGTTTATGAGTTAGTAGTTGGAGATGATAGTGTCCATTGTCCTCCTACTTCAAAGACAAAGGAGCGTCCTAAGCTGACGCAGAACGGAAGTTCTAGGTTTACAAACGTAAACTCAAATGAGATAGAATTGTAATTCACAAGAAAGTAATAGCTTCCAAAATTGAATTCTTTTCTATTCAGAAACAAAAAAACCTTTAAATAGTCTCTGTAAACCCTAATTTAAGCAAAAATACCAAAATAGACATCTATTAAATCAAAACAACTAAAAACGAAAAAATAAAAAATATCGCTAAAACTTTGACTGTCCGATAACACGCCTTGAACTGCAAATATGAGGCTGGAAAAGACAAACCCCCGGTTGGGACGGTATGGAGCGTTAAAAGACATTTCCGAAAACATATTATAATAGAAAATTTGACACCGATGCAAAAAGTGATGTCCGTTTCTTTGGAACAGCTCTTTTAGCCAATTTTCGGTCCAATTATTTTTCAAACTCTAACGCCAATTGTCCTACATCATAAGCAAAAGCAGATGAAAGGAGGAAAAAGGAGAATTACTTGTTCACTGTGTAAACATAGGATGAAAAAATTGGGAAAAGAAAAATGTCGATTCATCAAGCTATCCTATATGAAAGAAGAAGATTGGCTTAAATCCTATATTTTCTTTGAAGTACTGGCTGTAATTATATGTAAATATATTTTTTCATGTTTCGTTAGTGGAAATGAAATGGAAGTCACTTCGAAAGTGAAATGGAAGCCACTTACCATTAGCACTTAATTTAAACTACCAATTAAATTGTTGGTAGGCGTAAAAGAGAGAGAATATAATGAGTAATAAATTCCTGCACCTTAATTTATGTTTTGAGTCAAGTGTTTATAGGTGTTTCAAACTATGACTTTTCTTCCTACACTAATTTAACAATTCATTTTCCTACGAAATTATTGTTAAGCGAATTTATGGAGAATTAAAAGCTTATAGGTGTTTGAACTTTCCAAGTCTCAACCAAATGTGCCATTTGCCTTAGGTCATGTCATCATTGACTTTCACTGCCTCTATATTGAAGGCAGTGATGATCTCACCGCTCAGAATCTCAACTCTACGGCTAAACCTTCCATGTCCGGTTAGATCTAAGTCCTACCCAAAAGCCCACCAACCACTCCCACTACACCCTGGCAACCAAAGTCGCAAGGTCCAACAATTATGCTTTTAAACCTAAAGATCGTCCAAAGAAAATCACTTCACAAATCCACAGCCTATTGTTGAATCTATCTTAACATACAAATATATCTACTAGTACGATGCAATACTAGATTAACTCAGCGCACTGGTTTTGAAATAACAGTAGAATCTAGTACCTCCGAGCCTACTCAGCAGGTGGTTAGTTGCAAATGGAATTTTCACTCACATTAAATCCGATGTTGATGGCTTTAATTATCTCTAAGATAAATGCCCGTCTTATAGATAAAAAGGTAATCGCGACAATCACAACATTAGTTCAATTCTGAGCATTCCCCTCTCTCATGGTTGGTCCATATAACCATTGGATGTCAGCAGCACACACTCTTAAGCATTCTCTTTCATTTGGTGACTTGTTTGTTGCTGCTTTCTTAGTATCTCTTTCCAATCAGTACAAGTACATAGATGATATTGCAAAAAAAAAAAAAAAAAAATTGTTGTTTTGGAGTCAACAAAGTCACCTCTCCATTGTCATAAACCCAACCACAGCTTAGTCCCACTGCAGTACCAACAAAAAGGGATAATTCGGCATAGCTTAGTCCTAGAATTGAGTTACGCTCTTCAACTGAGTGAGTTGGGAAAGAGGTCTGGGATTTAATACTCCGCTGGCACTTTTGCAAGGGTTACATCAGAGATTCATTTCCAATGGATAGAATACGTCGGGGGTATTGGGGTGCATAATTTAGAAAGGAGATGATAAAATTGTCATGTAGTGCGTGTTCCCGGTAATCTAAATAGTGCTCAAAACTTGAACTCAAAACAGATGTCAATTTGAACAAATTCTTGATGCATGAGTAAGAGAGAAAACCAGGCAAAAAATTGAACTAATGTTTTATATTTTGCTCCAAGATTTTGATTCACCGTGGAAAACTAATTTCCAATACTCTCCTTTTGCAATTATGTTCTTCAGTCACTGCACAGGAGAGAGTTGTCCAACTAATATGAGGCAGAAAAGTGTAATATATTGGCTACAATACCAACATTCATGGTCATAACCGGCTGAAATTTCTGCCCCCAAAACGGTGAAAATGAGCTTTTTGTTGCAAGCCGATAAAGCAAGCAGCTCTACTCAAATGACCAATAGTGGAAAATTCCAGAGTTCTTTTCTAACTCGGGAGGATTTTACAGAGATACAAAAGGCAAAATAAGAATCTCTATGTAAACTGAATCTGTCCAGTTGTCATTTAAATAAATAAATAAAAAAACCGAAGGCAAGTCTATGAGGTCACACAATTTAAATCACATGATCACATGGCACTCTTACAATTACAATAGAAGATGCTTCATGATACCCAGTTACTACATACTGATTATCGATAAACTAAAATTCGCTACAAGTGATGTTGCATATAGTTGTTAATTTACTGTACGACAAATACATTCAAATTAAGATTTTTTGACGTACCTAAGAACAAAGAAACATCAAGGTTAATTATCTCCAGGCAAGATGGCCTAGTTGTAAGATATGTAATCAGAGGATCTGTTAATACTCGTATGATACAGAATGGGCTGGAATTAGAAAGACTGTATTCAAATTTGAATTGATGTTTTGCCAGTTCTTATTTTACAATCCTGACAAATAAGGCATAATTTAAAAATAGAAAGCAAATTCCTAAGCATAGCAACCACTTAAATTAAGAAGACAGGAAAATTTTAAAAATACAATCTTTTTGTTAAATTGGTTTTATTTTGTGTGTGAACTAGGAAATCTTTTTGTTAGATTTGTTAAATCTTTTTGTTAAGTGAAAATTTTAAAGCTAACCCATAATAATCCAAGCCAACAATATGATTGGACTAGGAAAACAGTCTCGAGGATGTTATGAACCCTTTTTCACTTTTTGTTAAGGCATTTAGAGTTGAACAACACATGATTCTATACCTTGCAACCACAACTCATTCTTATCTCTCCTTTTCATATAAAAGGAAATGATAAGGGAACGTATTAATCAAAAGAGTTTATCATTTAATCAAAGAATCTATCATTCACACAAATTTCTGTTAACAATCACAAATTGCTGGCTATAGCATAAGACACTATTTCAGATTTCATGATAAAACCGCTAAAAAAAACACCAAATTATAGGACAGTGCATAACGCAATATAAATTATAAATCCATATTATATTATCAATGCACACCAAGAAATTAGTTATAACAGCAGGTCAATAACACCATTAAAACCATAGTAGGAATCATCATATCACAATTCACAGCAGTATGTAGTATCACAATAACATGAATATTTAAATACATAGATAGACAGACTCTCGCAATAATAGACTACTTTTTCTTCCTTTGGGTTCTTAAAACGCTTACATATTTCATCAAATTGTTAGACTGCTTCCTTGGCAGGGGATGCAGGTTTCTTGAGGTCATCATCAACCACCTTAGGCTTCGTAGGAATAGCCAGATATCCCATCTTCTTGGAGGAGGTGATGTCATCTTCATCATCAGAAGAAAAGGAGGAATCATCATCAAAGTCAAAGCGATGGGGAGAGAACAGAGACCACACGAAATACATTGTAGCGGCCGTGAGGACTCCGCAACCAACCCCAAACAGCAACGCCCCAACCACACTCATGATGTCCTTGGTGCGATCCCTAATCGAGCTCGATACCGAGGAGTGTAATTTAACGGGCCCCTTGTATGGAAGCATATCGTGTTCAAGATCGATAGGACGGTTATTGTAATTGACGAATGGATGATGGTCGGGGAATCGAGATGTGGTAGTGGTAGTGGTGGTGGTGAAGATGAGAGTGAGATAACGAGGCGAAGACAAGGAAGAGGGTTTTTGGAAGAGGAAATTGGCATCGTTAGGGTTAGGGTTCTGGGAGCGGGAGTAAGGATGATAGGTGGTGGTTGTTGCGAAATAGAAGAGAGTTTTGCAGGGCCGAGCGGAGGCCGTGACGGCGAGGAAAGAGAAAAGGAGGAGAGGGAGAATCGAGGTCGCCATTTTTCCGCGTTACCGAGAGAGAGAGAGAGAGGACAGCTTGAGGACGACGAAAATCGCGGAGTCGTGATTTGGTTATATGATAAGGCTACTTATTCTATGTACACAGATGTACAGTAAGACTTCCTGTACGTGACTTCTTTTTCTACTTTTTCAATTTTTGAGGGGATGATCCATTTTTCCCAATGATTTAGCACGTGTTTGACAACTATTAAAATATTTCTTTTTCCTTATTCAACAATAAATTCCCACAATAAAATACTTTACATATAAACTAAAAAATTAAAAAAAAAAAAATCTATTTTTTAATCACATGTTCTACAAAAAAAATATCGTTATTCCAAAATTCATTTTCTTGAAATAAAAGAAAAAAAAATTTCTTTTAATGGTCATCAAATATGAACTTATTACACAGTTATTACCTCTTCAAAAATTATAGAATTTTATTGTTTCACTATTTGACAATTTTAAAGACTGTGTAAAAAAAATAAAAATTGCATAAAAGTTGAGATTATCACTATAAAATAACACTCAGGTCCCGTTCGGTAAAGATTAAAATTCAAATAAAATTGAAAATATGATCGTTATTGGGTCTCACTCGTCTAATAAAAGTCAACAATAACGGTTAATTTTTCAATTTTAATCTGATTTTAATTCTTATCGAACATGCCCTCCATTTTCGTCTTCCTTCCCTTCTTGAGTGAATTATAATTACGTTGCACAGATGAACCTGTCGTTGTATTTTAATGATACATTTCTAACTAGCAGTTACAATAGTTGCATCATAGTCCTCGTCAATTTGGTGCATGAGTCGCTCTAACAATCAAGGTAATTAGACCTTTTCGAAACACAAACGCAATGCTAGTATAGTTTATAATTTGTTTATTCTTCGCAAGATACGAACGATGGATAACCATATAATAAAGAGATTCATGTGGGGTGATTCATTACCATGTAGTGGAGCACATTCTTTGGAGTAGGTTTAATGTCTCGTGATGCACTATTATATCAAATCAACTTTTCTACAATGGTTAATAAACAACAATATGCAACATTTGAAGATTTGCAAGCTTTTTCTAAGAGTAATGCTATTTATTATTATAGATGCATCACAGATTAGGTGACAATGAATTTCATGTTTCATTATTAGTAAAGCAACTCTCAAAATAATGGATACCATTATTCTTTTATTTTATTTTTTTAATAATGTATGGTGAGGGGTGACTAGCCAACTATACTATAACATATTGTACAACTACTAGCCTTTAACCTGTTGATGTAAAACATAAATCTAAGAAATTATATAGGAGCAAATGAAGTTGAGCTAGCAGATACATAGTAAGCAAGTAAACATGGAAAAACCAGGCATTTCACTTATATACTCACGGTTAAATTCAGTGATAAAGGCACAGAATTTGCAATTTAACCATAAAACCATGAGTTGACCTATAGCTTCATTTTTTTCTTCTTTCATTATGGTTCTCCTGGTAAACCTATAGCTTCATTTTTTTGGCTGTTTCATATCAGGAGGCAAGAGCATCAGATGGACTTCACAATTGAGTCAAGAATCAATTCTGAACGCATTTTACCACAGCCAGTTATCAAATATCATCGACAAGAAATTTGCAAGCTAGCACTAATATGAAAAGGGCAGAAGAAGACCATCACCACTTAAACTCGATCATCAGAATCATTTTGCCATTTTCTCGCTCAAACTCTTCGCCCACCCCTTGCCTCATCAACATTACTCTCCCTATCCTGATCTCCCAATCTTTTATGCCAAATCGAGATTGATCTTTATTCTCGCGATTCCCAGAGGAAGCTATGAGAACTAATTTGCTGTCTTTCGTAAGTGATTGAAGAAGGTAGAGTCCATTCTTCTCCTTAGCATGACCAATCATCCTCCCCGTTAGTCTGTCCTGAAAAATACCCAAAGAATGTGTAAAGTGGACATTACATTTTAGAAAAGCCTTTTCAGACTCCACAAAATTCCCCAACTGCACACTATCTCCAGCAGACTCCATATCTATTTTCTGATACAAATTCATTTCCAGCCATAAACTTCTCATGGTAATATAATAGTGGGTAACAGTCATAGTAACTTATCCGGTATTGTGAATCTGTACTTTCAGTTCATAAATTTGTACAGCAACCCCAATTTTTGTTGAAGTTGATTCAAAATAACGTGTGTTTAATTTAGTCAATAAAGTCTGTGTTAGTCTTTTACTCCTTAAATTTCTATTTCAGTTAGTAATGGTTAGTGGCAATAAAATCTGATTGTTTGTTGAGAGTTTTTAGCTTTTTCAGTTTATTGTAAGCATATAAAAAGGCACCATCTCTTCTCGAATAATATGTGGAAAATCACTTGATCTTTTTTGCATATTCTATTTTTTGTTCTTATTTTCAGAATTCCCAACAATTCTGGTATCAGAGCAAGGTTCCTTCATAACTGGGCATAAAAGTGATGGCAACTAACGGCAATGCCGTGAGTGTTTCTCAACCAGCGATTCCCATCTTCAAAGGAGAGTGCTATGAATTCTGGAGCATCAAGATGAGGACTTTATTCAGGTCTCAAGATTTATGGGACTTAGTTGAGACTGGATACCCTGATCCAAATGATGAACCTAGACTGAAAGAGAACAAAAAAAAAGGACTCCAAAGCATTATTCTTCATTTAGCAAGCAGTCCATGAGTCGATTTTCTCAAAAATTGCAGCAGCAATCACAGCCAAAGAAGCCTAGATGACTCTGCAAACAGTATTTCAAGGCACCTCGAAGGTAATCACAATAAAACTTCAATCTCTTCGTCGCAAGTTTGAAACTTTACAAATGCATAAAGGTGAATTAGTGCAAGATTTCTTGTCTCGAGTAGCTGTCATGCTAATCAAACGAGGTCCTATGGAGAGGAAATTTCATATCAAACTATTGTTGCAAAGGTGTTGAGGAGTTTAACACCAAAGTTTGATCATGTAGTTGCAATTATTGAAGAATCCAAAGACTTAGTTGTATACTCACATTATGAAATGATAGGGTCTTTGCAATCCCAAGAGGCAAGGCTTAGCAGATTAGAGGAGAAGAATGAAGAGAAAGCTTTCCATGTGAAGGGGGAGATGCACAACCAGAAAAATGACCAAAGAGAGGAAGCTGGTAGAGGACGTGGTAGAGGAGGATCACGTGACAGAGGTGGTCGCAACATTGGACGAGGATATAATTGATTTGAACAGAGGCAACAAAATGAAAGGAAACAAGACAACAAAAGTGGTATTCACTGTTACTATTGCAAAAAATTCGAGCATGTAAAGACTGATTGTTGGTGTCAAGGATATTGAATAAGATTCCAGAGATCGTCAAAGATTGCAATTATAATATTTCCTTTTAGTGTAGGATTACTTTCCTTAGTAGTAGATTGCATAATATTTCCTTTTATATTTATTTCCTTTTACAGTTATTTGTAACCCTATAAATAGGGTTTTTTACTTTGTAATAGAAACAAGTTTATTATATAAAATTTATAATATTCTTGACATGGTATCAGAGCAGTTTCAATCCTAAACAAATTAACTTTTGAATTTCGTTTCCGGCGAGCGGCCTTAAGCCGCTCGTCCGGCTACTAATGTTTTTTTTTTATTTTCTTTTCGGATGTAACACTACAAAGTCGCATCACATTCCGGTGGCCACAACTCAGTTTCTGCAGTTTGTTTGGAGTTTCTTCAGCTTTCGGTAATCTGCAGTTTGTTTGAAGTTTCTTCAGCTTTTGGTAATCTGGAACTTGATCCAGTTTATTTGGAATTTGGTTGGTAATCTGGAACTTGATCCATTTTATTTGGAATTTGGTTTAGTATGTCCAGTTCATCTGGAATTTGGTTTAGTATATCCAGTTCATCTGGAATTTGGTTCAGTTCATCTGGAATTTGGTTTAGTTCATTTGGAAATTTGGTTTGCAGTTTGGCCCAGTTGATGGGATTGAAAATTTGGTTTGTTTTTGGTTCTCGTTGTTTCTTTGGAGTGTTCTTGAAGTGGTTCTTTGTTGTCCTTGGTCTCTCGTCGTCAGTACTTTTCGTCGTTGGTTGCTTTGATTTGGATTTCTTCTTCGTGGGCACAAGTATTGTCATCGTCGTCAATTCATGATTACAAATTGATGATTTTACCAGCATCAATTTGAGGGGGGATGTCAAGGATATTGAATAAGATTCCAGAGATCGTCAAAGATTGCAATTATAATATTTCCTTTTAGTGTAGGATTACTTTCCTTAGTAGTAGATTGCATAATATTTCCTTTTATATTTATTTCCTTTTACAGTTATTTGTAACCCTATAAATAGGGTCTTTTACTTTGTAATAGAAACAAGTTTATTATATACAATTTATAATATTCTTCACAGTTGGCAACTAGAAAAGCAAGCAAGTTATGTTGAGCATAAGGAGGAAAAAGAAGTCAAGCTTTTCATGGCTTATGAGAAAGATGCAACCGCCCTCAACAACATTTGGTTCTTGGACAGTGGATGCTCAAATCACATGACTGGTGCAAAGTCATTATTCAAAAAACTTGATGAAGCATTCAACAGAAGTGACACTTGGAGATGACAATCAAGTGCAAGTAGAGGGAAAAGGCACTATGGCTATGAAAAATAGTTACGATAATGTAAATCTCTTACACATTGTTTACTTTATTCCTAGCTTGTCACAAAATTTATTGAGTGTTGGGCAACTCTTGGGTAGTGGGTATTCACTTTTGTTTGATGATAATTCATGTGTGATTAAATATAAAAAAAATCAAATCAGATTGTTGTAGAAGTTAAAATGGAAGCAAATAAGTTGTTTTCACTTGAAGTTTCTAAAGTGGAAAACAATGCGCCAATAGACCATGCTATGATTGTTAAAGAAAATAGCAAATCTAAACTATGGCATTTGAGGTATGGGCACTTGAATTTAAAGGGGTTGAAATTGTTGAGTGAAAAAGAAATGGTACATGTGTTGCCTAGGATTGAATCACTTGAGTTATGTGAGGGGTGCATATATGGAAAGCAAAACAAACTTCCATTTCCTTTTGGCAAGTCTTGGAGGGCATCCAAAACACTTGAATTGGTGCATGCTGATTTGTGTGGTCCAATGAAGACTAAATCTTTTGGTGGTAATCAATATTTTTTGCTCTTTATCGATGATTATAGCCGCATGAGTTGGGTGTATTTTCAGCAACTCAAGTCTGAGACATTTGACAACTTCAAGAAGTTCAAGGCCTATGTTGAGAAGTAAAGTGGCACATCAATAAAACGCTTCGAACTGATAGAGGTGGCGAGTTTTTATCTGATCAATTTTCTTTGTTTTGTAAAGAAAATGGTTTTCGTAGGGAATTGACAGCGCCTTACAAACCTCAGCAAAACGGTGTTACTGAGCGCAAGAACCGCACCGTTGTAGAAATGGAAAGGAGCATGATGAAAGCCAAAGGCCTTCCAAATGATTTTTGGGCTGAATCAGTAGCCTCCGTTGTTTATCTTCTAAATTTATCACCAACAAGAGCAGTTTCAAATTAGATTCCTTATGAAGCATGGAATGGTATCAAGCCTTGGGTAAGCCATTTACGTATTTTTGGTTGTATTTCTTATGCTTTGGTCAGTTCTGACATTCGTAGCAAACTTGATGACAAGTCAATTAAATGAATATTTATTGGCTATTGTTCACAATCCAAAGCATATAGACTATATAACCCAGTGAATGGCAAAGTAGTTATTAGCAGGAATGTGATTTTTGATGAAGAAGCAAGTTGGAATTGGCACAACAATGAAGATGCAACAGAAACTCAAATTTTATCGAATTTTGAAGAAGCAAATGGAGCTGATAACGATATTGAAGTAGCCTCATCTGATTCCTTTGAGTTTTCAACACCAATAAATAGCCTACAAAGGCGTTCCAGTGGCTTATCTACTTCAAAAAGTTCATTTGAAAAATCTCCTCCAAGAAAGTTCAGATCTTTGAGGGAAATATATGCAAACACTCAAGCCTTGTTTGTTGCTGAGCCAACTTGTTTCAATGAATCAACTGAGAAATAAGAGTGGGTTAAAGCAATGAAAGAAGAGTTAATTGCAATCAACAAAAATGAGACATGGGAGCTGGTGGACTTACCTGGAGGAAAGAATGCAATCGGAAGTGGGTGTTTAAAACTAAGTATCATGTAGATGGAAGCATTGAAAGGCATAAGGTAAGGTTGGTCGTAAAGGGATATGCACAAATATATGGTGTGGTCGTGTGGACTATGAAGATACTTTCTCTCCAGTTGCAGGATTTGAAACTGTAAGAATTTGCTTGGCTTTTGCTGCTCATATGAAGTTGAGTGTGTATCAATTTGATGCTAAATCTGCATTTTTGAATGGAGAGCTCTTAGAGGAAGTGTATGTCACTCAACCTGAAGGGTTTGTTGTTTGTGGGAAGGAAGACAAAGTTTACAGATTAAAAAATGCACTTTATGGATTAAAGCAAGCCCCAAAGGCATGGTACAGCAAGATAGATACCCAATTTCGCTCAAATGGATTTGTAAGAAGTAAGAATGAGCCCACTCTTTACTTGAATACAGAGGCAAGGTACTGATTTTCTTATACTTTGCCTCTATGTTGATGACATAATTTATATGAGTACATCTAGTACTTTAATTGAAGATTTTAAGGTTGGAATGATGAAGAAGTTTGAGATGACAGATTTAGGTGTATTGCATAACTTTCTTGGTCTTGAAGTGTTACAAAAGGAAGATGGTATCTTTGTTTCTCAAATGAAATATGCTACTGACCTACTCAAAAGACTTTATATGCTGAGTTGTAATGGAGTAACTACACCCATGAACTTGAATGAAAAGTTCCAGGTTGAAGATGGTACTGACAGTGCAGATGCCAAGTATTTCAGAAGCTTGATAGGAGGATTAATTTATTTAACTCACACATGACCTGATATTGCATTTTCAATTAGTGTTATTTCCCGATTTATGCAAAATCCTACAAAGCATCATCTTGGAGCAGCAAAGAGAATCCTGCAATATGTGGCTGGAACAGTTGATATGGCCTTTGGTATACTGCAAATTCAGATTTTTGTTTGTTGGGTTATTCAAACAGTGATTGGGCAGGTTCTATGAAGGATAGGAAGAGCACTTTAGGTAGCATTTTTCATCTTAGGTTTGGAGCTATCATCTGAAGTTCTAAGAAGCAAGCAACCATAGCATTATCATCATCTGAAGCTGAATATGCTGTTGTAACTTCAGTAGCATGTCAAGTCGTGTGGCTCAGACGCTTAATTGTTGATTTTGGTCAAGAGCAGAAAAGCGTAACTAAGGTATTGGTTGACAACAAAGCAGCTATAGCAATGAGTGAGAATCCAACATTCCATGCTAGAACAAAGCATATTGACATTCGAATCCACTTCATTCGCAAGTTGGTAGCTGGTGGTCAGGTTAAATTAAAGTATTGCAGCACCAATGAACAAGTTGCAGACATCTTTACAAAGTCAATTCCTCGAGATAAACGTGTCTATTTCAGAACAAGACATGGAGTGTGCAATTCTGAATCAAGGGAGAGTGTTGAATAGTCAAAAATGTTAGAATTTAAAGGAAATTTTAAGAACCCCAACAATCTCTAATACTATGTTATAAGTCAAATTGAATAGTGAAGATGAAAACACATTTTTCCTTTGGTGTGTTAGGCCAGGACACACGATATTAGATCAAGATTACAAAACACAAAGTTTATAAACTAAAATTAAAGTGCAGAATGAAAAGAACACAGTCGATATGTTTCGGCCTAGGCCCCGGAGGTTCGGTGACCACATCCAACACCTACATCCCCCATTGAGCATCCAATATTATGGATTATGCTCAGTTCCATTATAAAGTCCAAATCGGCAACAAAGGTTACAAGAATGTTCAGAACAATCACAAAGAATGTACAATAACACTTATCTCTCCAAGTACAGCAGTTGATCTACTCGAATCACAAAGAATCGACCACTAAACCAACAGAATCAACATTACAGCCACTAGAATACTTCACATGGATATTCACTCAGAATATCACCATTAAGGAACCACTCTATATCACAATACCATATCAAATTAGAGATTTGATTTTGGTTTTACAAAGGAATCAGAGAGAAGTATGAAAAATCACGCAGCCAGAAAGAGAGAGAGAACGAATGGTATGAAAACCCTAGAAGAATGACTTCTCGTCTATCAAAACCAAGTGAAAAGTCAATAATAATAGAACCCTCCAGAAGCTTTATCCAATGGTCACAATAGGTCCACGTGTCAATCATCCAGTGTAGCCTTTAGGATAAGTAAAGTTGCATTTTCAATAACACGTTTTTGCCAAATTTGGGAGTAGCCAATGAACCCGGTTCATATATCAACAATCTCCACATTGCTACCAGAATTTTGAATTATAGTGTAGTCCAGAGCACAATGTCATTCTGTTTTTATTTGCTCAATAAGTACATGTACAGTAATCACAAAGATCCAATAGATAAAAGTTTCAAACAATTTAAGAACTTATTCAAAGGAATTATTTTTGTTCCCATATCATATGGATTGTATTGAGTAGGTACTTTTTCAATCTTTATAATCCCTTTAGAAATGATCTCTTAAAAAATAATATTTAACGTCAATATGTTTTGTTCTATCATGAAACATAGGATTTTTGCTCAAATATATAACATTTTGGTCATCAGACAGAAGTAAAACATCATTTTCAGAAAACCAAGTTCAGAAATCAGTCTATTTAACCATATACCCTCTTTAATAGCATCTATAGCAGCTATATATTCTGCTTCAGTAGAAGATAAAGATACTACCTTTTGTAACTGAGATTTCCAACTCACAACAGTACCACACAGAGTAAAAAAATAAGAAGAAGTAGATCTCCTATAATCTTTGTCACTAGCAAAATCAGAATCTGTAAATTCCCTTAAGATGACACCATTTTTACTTGATTTAAACATTAAACCTAAGTTAGAAGTGCCTTTAAGGTATCTGAATAACCATTTTAGTGCATTCCAATGTTCTTTCCCTAGATTACTCATAAACCTACTCAACATACTAATGCCAAAAGTAAGATCAGGTCTGGTACAAATCATTAAGTACATCACAGAACCAACTGTATTTGCACAAGGTACTTTAGATATTCTAGCATATTCTTCTTCAGAATCAGGACAAAATTTAGATGAAAGTTTAAAATGATTTGCAAGAGGTAAGGTAACAGGTTTACAGTCATACATGTTAAACTTTTTCAAAATATTGATCACATAATCATGTTGATTAAGAAATAACAGATCTTTCTTTTTATTTCTCCAAATTTGCATACCTAAGATTCTTCTAGCTGAACCAAGTTCTTTCATATCAAATTCAGACTTCAGTTTTAACTTTATATTATCAATTTCAGCTCTATCATAGTAGGCAAGAAGCATATCATCTACATAAAGGGCCAAATAAAGAGAATTTTCACCTTCATCACCTTTAAAATAAAGACATGCATCAAATTGACTTCTTTTAAAACCAAGTTTTAACACAAAGTTATCAAATCCCTTATACCATTGTCTAGGGGCTTGTTTTAATCCATATAAGGACCTTTTTAACAAGCAAACAGTATTATCAGGATTTCCAACCTCAAATCCAACAGGTTGTTTCATATAGATGATTTCATCAATATCACCACATAAAAAAGTAGTTTTGACATTCAACTGATCAAGTTCCCATTTAAAATGAGCAACTAAAGCAAGTAAACATCTAACAGTAGAGTATTTCACAACAGGTGAGAAAATTTCAGTGTAATCAATACTTTCTTTTTATGTAAAACCTTTTGCCACAAGCCTAGCTTTGTATCTAATGGTTTTACTATCCACTTCCCCTTGTTTAATTTTGTATATCCACTTACAATCAATTAATTTCTGGCCCTTAGGTTTCTTAACAAGTTCCCATGTCTTGTTTTTCAAAAGTCAAGACATTTCATCTTCCATGGCAGCAATCCAATTTTTTTTCCTTACATTTTATGGCATCATCATAAGAATTTGATTCATTTCAAAATGTTCTTGATAAGTGAAAAAATGAAACAAAATCATCACTGTCAAATCTAATGGATGGTCTGATTTGCCTCATTTCTCTATCCCTTGTGAGCTGATACTCATCAGTGGGGATATGGAAAGCAGTAAAATTAGATTCAGGAATATGATCAACTTCTTGATCAATATTAGTTACAGTTTGTGTATCGATCCCATCTACTAGAGGTATAGAATTGGTAGATTCAAGTTGAGGAGACTCCATCTCAATTTGAACATCATTTTCAGTCAAACTTTTATCTTTTCCTTCCAAACATGGCATTAGGGATTCATTAAAGACAACATCCTTTTTAACAATCACTTTATACCCATTTGCACATTTAACCCACAATCTGTAGCCTTTAACATGTTCATCATAGACTAAGAAAACGCATTTAATAGATCTAGGTTCCAATTTCCCAACATTTTGATGAACATAAGCAGTACACCCCAACTATTTTTAAATGAGAATAATTTCACAGAATCATTAGACCACACAGATTTAGGCATATTAAAATTCAAACTTTAGTAGGACTTCTATTAATCAAATATGCAACAGTCTTTACAACTTCACCCCAAAACATTTTAGGCAAACCAAAACCAAGCAGCATGCATCTAACTTTATTTAATAAAGTCATATTCATTCTTTTAGCTATCACATTTTGTTGATGAGTATAAGTAACAATTATGTGTCTCATAATGCCACTTTCTTTACACAAGTTATTGAATTCATCATTACAAAATTCCAAACCATTGTCATTTCTCAAGAATTTAATTTTGTGTTCTATCTGATTTTCAATTTGAATTTTCCAATTTTTGAAAACAGAGAAAGTCTCGTCTTTTGTTTTTAGTAAGAAAATCCATATTTTTCTAGAATAGTCACCAATGATCAACAAAAAATATTTAAAGCCAAACAGAGTACAAATAGTAGCAGGACCCCACAAATCAGCATGTTAGTATTTCAAAATTTGTTTGGATTTATGAATTCCAGTAGGAAAAGGTAGTTTGACTTGTTTACCCATAATACATTGCTCACAAGAGCCAAAATCATCAAGATTTTGTTTTCCAAAAACTCATTTTGTTTGTAAAAAGTTTAGAGCATTTCTACCAATATGACCAAGTTTGTGATGTCACAATTTTGCGAGTGTAAAACTTTCAGACAGAGCAGAAGCAGTAAGACCAAATAGGGGTTTTGCTTTCAAGAAATAGAGACCATGTCTCTTAAGGGTGCTAATAAGTAAATCATTGCCCCTAAAGATTTTAATATGTCATTGTCCCATGTTTATGTTAAACTCCATATCATCTAACATACTTAAGGATACCAAATTTCTTTTTAAGTTAGGTATATACCTAGCTTCTTTTAGAAACAATACATTTCCATTTTCCAGCAATAGTTTTATAGTCCGTATTCCTTTTACTTTACAGGTATAGTTGTTACACATCATAACTTGCCCTCCAGCAACCTCTTTAAAATCAACAAAACAGTTTTTGTTAGGGTACATATGGAAAGAACAACCTAAGTCTAAAATTCATTCATCACTCAGCTGTTTTTCCATGTTCACAAGGACCAGCCCAAAATTTGACTTAGCTTTATTATAAACCAAAGTATTACACCCTTCATTAGATTTGTTATCTTTCAAATCATTTTTCTTTTTGAAACAATCTTTTGCAAAATGACCCAACTTCCCAAAATAATAGCATTTCTTACATTTAGCCTTAGCTTTGGAATTATACTTGTCATTAAATCTGTTTTTGTTTTTAGAAAAAGGTTTAGGATGAAAACTTGGTTTACCAAAAACTTTCCCTTTCGCAAGTAAACTATCTCCAATGTGGCTGTTACTGGAATCAGACTTCAGTTCAATGGCTTTATTTCTCAAGGAATTTATTATAATATCAATGGTAAATTCTTCTCTACCATATTCTAAAGCCACCTTCATGTCCTTATATTTGTCACTTATGGAGTTTAATAGGACTACAGTTATATGATCTTTTGAAAGTTTTTCATCACAGTTAGCTAAGTCTTGGGTAAGTTTTGTAAATCTGTTTAGATTTTCATCCAAATCAATAGAAGGATCTATTTTGAAAGAAAAAAAATTGTTTTAACAAAAAATACTTGTCGGGAGTAGACTTAGTCACATATTGATCATGCAATTTGGTCCATAGTTCAGAAGCAATTTTGGTATTACTAATACATTTTATCACATTTTCAGACAAATATAAGAAAATAGCACTCCATGCAACTTCATAAAGTCCAGATTTCTTTGCAGGATTCATATCAGTAGGCCAACAATCATCTATGGCTTTCACACATTTCATTTGCAATAAAATGGCCCTCATTTTCTGACTCCATAAAGTAAAATCAATTTTACCATCAAATTGACTAACTTCAAATTTTGCTAAGGTCATAGTTGTGGAAACAAATCAAGCTTATATACCAAAACCAATTAATGCAAGTATGCAAAGAATAGAGAGCTTAGAGAGATATGTCAATTAGAAATTCATAGTAGTACACACAGTAATCCAAGAATTTCAAGTATGGTGCACAGTCAGAGAGCATACAAAAAATATTTGGAATTCAAAAAAGTCACAGCAGTAGAGATCACACAGAGAAAATACTGCGTTTCACAGATTTCTCCTTCAAGATTCTCCAGGTGTACACCCGTTCTTGATTAATCTCAAATTCCCAAGGCCCCACAGGAGCCTTTGGACAAATACTAGGATCAAGTGGGTAAATTGTACACGGTAAATCAAGGGAAAAATCAAGAAACCTTAAAGTCTTGAAAGTAGCTTTAACAAGAGTTTAGTAAGATCTCACCCAACAAGTTTAGAACTTAGAATTTCGCAAATATTGCTTATCAGCAATTCCAAAAATTTGCAGCCTTCTCAACTCAGCCTTTTCAGCTTCAAGATCCAAGCAACTTGTTCTTTCCCCAATGGCTCTAATACCACTGTTAAGCCAGGACACACGATACTAGATCAAGATTACAAAACACACAGTTTGTAAACTGAGATTAAAGCCCAGAATGAAAAGAACATAGTCCATATGTTTCGGCCTAAGCTCCGGAGGTTCGGTGACCACATCCAACACCTATATTCCCCGTTGAGCATCCAATATTATGGATTATGCTCGGTTCCACTATAAAGCCCAAATCGGAAATAAAGGTTACAAAAATGTTCAAAACAATCACAAAGAATGTACAATAACACTTATCTCTCCAAGTACAGCAGTTGATCCACTCGAATCACAAAGAATCGACCACTAAACCAACATAATCAACATTATAGCCACTAGAATACTTCACACAGATATTTACTTAGAATATCACCACTAAGGAACTACTCTATATCACAATACCATATCAAATCAGAGATTTGATTTTGGTTTTACAAAGAAATCAAAGAGAAGTACGAAAAATCGCGCAGCCAGAGAAAGAGAGAGAGAACGAATGGTATGAAAACCCTAGAAGAATGACTTCTCGTCTATCAAAACCAAGTGAAAAGTCAATAATAATAGAACCCTCCAGAAGCTTTATCCAATGGTCACAATAGGTCCACGTGTCAATCATCCAGTGTAGCCTTTAGGATAAGTAAAGTTGCATTTTCAATAACACGTTTTTGCCAAATTTGGGAGTAGCCAATGAACCCGGTTCATATATCAACATGGTGTGTTGCATATTTATACGTAACTTTCCTAACTAGGGAACTATGTAAGGAAACAAATCTTAACCTCAACGACAAACTCCTTGTTCCCTTGAAAACCTAGTTGGTTAAGTTGTTTAACAGCAACAATCTGCCAATAGTTACTACATGCTATATCAAGCTTATATTTTGGAAAAATTATGAACCAAAAAAAAAAAAAAAAAGGAAGCCCTAAAGATGGCTCACTTTAATTTTTGTTTGTGCATCAAAGAGCAAGAATTCTCTGGTGAAAGATTACATGGCCAGTGTTTTCTAATTTTCATCTGTCTACAGGCCTAAGGCCACCCTCTCCAATGAATGTGATAGCATTACTTTGAGGTTGATCAGCAGCATCCTCTGAGACCGAGGAATCCTGTACCTGCTCTGGTTTTGTACTCATTTTCACTGCATGAATTTATGAACTGTTAGGCTTAGAAAAGTGAGAAGTACTAAGATAAACAATTAAACATCCCAAACAAAAATAAAAAATGAGTAGTGGCTCAGATGCAATATTCTTAACTTTTTACTCACAAGGCCAAGAAAACAACATGCCATTATAATGCTGAATAAAGAGACCACACAAGCAATTAGCGTGTTTCAAGAACCAAGGATTACAGACTACAAAGACGAAAATGAGAAGAAAACTCATATATGAACCAATCATGCTATAAGTATAGAACATTTTAACAGAAAATTTTGACAGACAACACATGTTGTGAGATCATTGGAAGATGGAAAAAAAATAGGCGAATTAGTTCTGCCACATCAGCATATGTATGAATTTGGTAAGGAATTCCCTGTACTTGAGGTTTTTTCATATAAGAACAGCCTCTTGGAAGATGATACCAACTCCAACAAACCCTCTAACTCACTGTTAACCCAAGCAAAGAATAGACCCTATTCTTGAAGATGATGAAGAACTTGCTATAGTATTTTTACTACATCTGACTTTTGAAATTAACAGTTCTTCATCTTTTTCTTTTTCTTTTTTTCCCTGAGTTGAGAACATTTATACTTCAAGATGTCAAGCGTCTACTAGTCTAGAACGGATTTTATGGAGAAGTTGAAATTTTTAGATAAAGAGAAGATACATATTGTATTAGAATGATGAGGATAACATATAGAACGGTAGAATCAAGTATTCCGACACTCATGAACATCATGTTATCTTCATGTTTTAGGTATTTACTATCAATTATTAACAAGTGAAGATAATATCGAGGATAAAATAAAGGTTCTTCTTTACATCTTTAATTCTTTATTTTAAAAAAAATGCCAAAAAGAAATGATCATCAATTCTGATTTCAAAATGTGGATTTTGAGAACATTTATACTTCAAGATGTCAAGCGTCTACTAGTCTAGAACGGATTTTATGGAGAAGTTGAAATTTTTAGATAAAGAGAAGATACATATTGTATTAGAATGATGAGGATAACATATAGAACGGTAGAATCAAGTATTCCGACACTCATGAACATCATGTTATCTTCATGTTTTAGGTATTTACTATCAATTATTAACAAGTGAAGATAATATCGAGGATAAAATAAAGGTTCTTCTTTACATCTTTAATTCTTTATTTTAAAAAAAATGCCAAAAAGAAATGATCATCAATTCTGATTTCAAAATGTGGATTTTGAGAACATTTATACTTCAAGATGTCAAGCGTCTACTAGTCTAGAACGGATTTTATGGAGAAGTTGAAATTTTTAGATAAAGAGAAGATACATATTGTATTAGAATGATGAGGATAACATATAGAACGGTAGAATCAAGTATTCCGACACTCATGAACATCATGTTATCTTCATGTTTTAGGTATTTACTATCAATTATTAACAAGTGAAGATAATATCGAGGATAAAATAAAGGTTCTTCTTTACATCTTTAATTCTTTATTTTAAAAAAAATGCCAAAAAGAAATGATCATCAATTCTGATTTCAAAATGTGGATTTTGATGATCACATACTGTGAGGACCCAAAAAAATTGAAGATTCAAAATAAAAAAACATACAGTATGTTAAAATAAAATTGGCTTTTCTTCTTCTAATTGGAAGTGGAAACTGGAAGGGTTCACACTGCTATTTGCTTGACCAAGCCGGACAAAAAATAAAATAAAAAAAATATATTTTTAGTAATTTTCATGTTATTTTTCTATTCTGAAACTCAGATCAGATACTTGTGCTATGTGAAAACCAGCAATTTGCACGATATGCAGTTTTATAGGCACTTTCAGAGTCAAACCAGTTGATGTAAAAAAAAAAAATTGCATCGGAGCAAATGAAGCCAAGCTAACAGATACATTTGTAAGCATGGAAAAACCTGTCATAGCACTTGTATACAATTCAATGACAACTTTCATTATTCCAGTATATTTCGATTTCTATTTCACTGACCACAGCCAGCTATCATCAACAGGAAAATTGCAAGCTAACATCAATATGAAAAAGATATAAAGAGATAATCACTACTTAAAAGTCATCAAACTTGTTTCCTGCTAATTGTCCTCAAACGACGAAACTTTTGAAGTGGACTCATTTCATTGTCCTCGCTCCTTTCTTCGAGCAGCATAGGGGGTCAGATTTTCTTCGATGCCAAATAATCCATAGCACCCACCACTTCAGTCATGGTAGGCCGAGATGGGGCATTATCTCTTATGCACATTAATACCAACTCAACAATCTTACAGAACACGGATTTTGGAAATTGTCCATTCAGTTTTTGATCAGCCAAATGCAAAAAGTTCTTAGGTTCATTCAATAAAGGACGTACCTACAAATATAAAAGGGTGATTATAGAAGTTACAGATATGAAAATAAAGACCAACATGAATATCAAATAATTACAAGAAAATACATCAGAGCCTAATGTTTAAGAAGCCTTTAGGCTCTGCACAACCTAATGATACAGAACGGAAGGGAGACAAACAGAAACAGAGAGGAGAGAAGAATTGGATTCACAAATTCAATCAGTCAATATCTCAATAATAATTCCAAAGTGTACAGAACAAGCAGATATAGGTTTTGAATATCCCATCAGAAGCTTTTCAAATTACTTGCAGTTTCTCATAATCAGTAATTGTATAGGCATTGAAATTTTACCCAATCAAGAAGCTTATGCTTCCCCCTTACTCGAGTCTCATCTAATGCTGTAAGTCCAGTGATTATCTCCAACAAGACTATGCCAAAACTGTAAACATCTGACTTCAGTGTAAGGTGTCCAGTTGCGGCATATTCAGGTGCACAATACCCATAAGTACCCATGACCCTAGTAGTAACATGTGACTTATCCTCATGTGGACCAAACTTGGAAAGTCCAAAATCAGAAAGTTTAGGGAGGAATCCATCATCCATCAATATATTAGATGATTTCAGGTCCCTGTAAATGACTGGTGGATTCGCCTGGTGGTGCAGGTAATTCAAACCATTGGCTATACCAGCTGCTATTTTCATTCTCGTATTCCAATCCAGGGGTTGCATATCAGGTTTAAGATCTGCACAATGACAATAGGACATATAATCATACATTTATAAAGGAAATTCTTAAATGCTTCATAGCATGCATAAGGTGAATAAAATTCCAGAACAAAATGATCGTTAAATGCAAGAATACTGTAAATCTACTGAATAAACTATTTGAAAATTTTAAAAGGCAATCACATTATACAAATTGAAAGTATTTGAAAGGAAAAATAACTAATCAAGGTGTCCAACCAATAATCATACTGAAAACCTATCGCAGAATATAGACGAACCATAAACAGTTACAAATGTCTTTTGAACTTGAAGTGACGAGTCTGGTTAAATGGATTTGGATTGGAATTAACTTATTACACCAGCCTCCCACATGGGCTAGAGAAATGTAAAACTACAACTTATTAACATGGTAGTTGGGTTTTGTCTATGTTAACATTTTGTGCATGATTATCAGGTCTGAGGGCAAACCATAAGCTCTGAACAGACCGAAGTATATAGTTTCTCTGTCTCTCATCCTCACCAATAAAAAGAAGAAATGGAGAAGCCTAAAACGAGATATATCACCAGCAACTACTATTGCAAAGACGCAGACAGAAGTACTTCTAGAAACAAAAACCTTCCAAGCATTGGCAAATTCCTAACTATCAAGAAGACATTTGAATTGTTGAAATGTGACATGTAGCGGCAAAACTCAAGTTTCATCAGATGCCTTGGTACAACAGTGACATCCAAAAATCTTTTGTGCATAACTAGATATGGGATTTAAACCTAAAGGGAATAAACTGTTGTCAAAAAAAACCTTTTCTAAACATATTTTTCTATAATCAGAAGTTCAAAGCACACATTATCAAGAAAAGGAAATTTGATATTACCATGGAGGCGGGATTCCAAGGAGCCCAAGGGAAAGAATTCATATACAAGAATTCTCTGGTCCCCCTCATCACAGTAACCAACCAAATTGACAAGATTAGGGTGACGCAGCAGAGAAAGCATGAGAACCTCCACCAAAAACTCCTTGTTCCCTTGTAAACCATTTTTATTTAATTTTTTAACAGCGACAATCTGCCAATAATTACAACATGTTATATTCATGTCCATCCCAACGTAGGAAAATATGAAGAATGCCCAATCCAAAATCCAAATATGGGTCATTTTAATTTCTAGCGAAAGATTACCTGGCCAGTGCTTTCTATTTTCCCTTTGTACACATGCCCATAGCCACCTTCTCCAATGAGTTGCCTGAAATTGCGAGTTGCGGTTGCGAGTTCACGAAAAGAGAATGCAATGCTATTACTTTTAGATTGATCAGCAGCATACTCAGAGACGGAGGAATCCTGTACTGTCTCCGTTTTCTTACTCATTTTCACTGCATGAATTTACGAATGGTTAGTGAGAAAGAAAGAAAAAACTAAGGTAAACAATTAAACATCCCAACCAAAAAATGAGTCGTGGCTCAGATGCTGTTTGCAGAAGTAACTCGTCAAATTTACCAAAAAGAATCCCAAGAAAACATCATGCAATTACAATGCTGAAAATAAAGAAACAGCAAAATCAACTAGCTGCGTGGTGGTTCAGCGTATGATCCAAGTGAAGAAATCAAGTAGAAAATCCGTACAAGAACAGCCCCTTGGAAGATTATATCCAAATCAAAAGAACCCTCTTGAAGAACGCACCCAATTCTTGAATTTGAAGAAGATGAAGAGCACGTCTGCCTAATTCGTGTTGCTAATGAAAATGAAATTAATCTCTCTCTTATCCTAACAACCGTAACTAAACAGAACTGTTTTTAAACAAATTAAAAGCGTGTTCTCAAATAGCACCTTTAGTTAAGACTGAATTTTGAAATAAATTACTTGCTTGTTCCGGTTAACCGGGACCCGCTATTCGAATCGAATATCCAAAGAGCGTAGCTGCTAAGCAAAGCTTCGCCATCACATCACCCATTTTGAAACGAATACTCGAGGGTGGGAGCGAAGAGGAGGAAGAAGAAGATTACAAGTAAAATGGTGGGAGTGCTTTCAAACAAAATCCAAAAGGACGAATTAAAGCCTGGCGATCACATCTATTCTTGGAGACGATCGTATATCTACGCTCATCACGGTCAATTCTCTTTTTCTTTTTTTTCGACTCTTATTTTTATTTAAGTCAATTATATTGTTTATCTTGAGCATTGTTATACTAAAATTATGGTGGTTGCGATTTTCTGTTATTTTGATCTCTTTGACATTGATTAATTTGGCTGTTGTTGTGCTCTAGATGAATCTGAGCAAAAAATCGGAGAATAGGAAGGGAACAAAATAAGATAATTGCAATTTCAAGGAATTGACTGCTTAGATGGAACACATTGTTGTTCCTAAGGAAGTTTTACCTATCTCCCACAAGAACAACCAACAAACTTACCTTTGAAGCAGAAATGAAAGAGCCTTTTTATAGGCTCATCTATGGCCATTTAAACATGGTTCATGACTTCTCCAAGAATGCTGCAACCTTTGAGTGAAAAGTTGAAATTGTTTTATGAAGATATGACTATTCTGGAAAGAGAGGAGTTTCATGAAAGGTCACATTATTTGGGCCAATCTAAACGATAATGTTTTATGTTGAAAGGACATCTGCTTGGGGTCATGACGTTTTAGAGTGGACGTATCATATAGGCTTTTCCCGAAATAGTCATCACCCATGGGCTTCTTATGATAAATAATTTTTTCTTTCTTCCCTTTCTCAGAGACAAAAGCTGAAAGCAAGATCAATGCTAGAATTTTTGTGTGTACTCATAGTTAATGACAAATTTTTGGTATATGATCTTATCATAGGATATAGCGTTCAAGGGTCACAAAATCTATGATAATTGGAACCATAGCCTTTGTAATACTTTAGGCAGTCCCATATTCAAACACATCACCATGTCGTTCCAAAAGAGTGGTTATTTAGGCTTTTTAGGATCAATTATTAACAAGATAAGAGAACTTGAAGAATCGAGTTTGTTAGATGAAATGAAGAAGTCATAAATGGAGATTCTATGTGATAGGAAAGTACTGTTAAGGTTAAAAGATAAGTTCTACAAAGTGGTTATTGTACCTACTATGCTTTATGGTAGTAGATGTTGGGTCATTGAAGGAGAAAATGTCTAAAAGATGAAACATGGTGTGATGTGGCTGTTAAGATAGATGTGTGATCATGTTACAATGGATAAGATGAAGAAATGAGAATACAAGACACCAAGTGAAGATGAGACCAATTACAGGTAAATTAAAGGAGAAACCATCTAGCCATTTATGTTGTCAATACATGTCTTGCACAGAAAGAGAAACTTCTATTCGTAAAAGTGATATGATCCTAGTAGAACATGTTACAAAAGCGGAAGGGAAGAAACAAAATTAACATGGCTTGTTTTGGTTTTGAATGATATTATTTTATCGGATCTTTCTGTAGATGAAGCAATGGACCAAACGGCTTGGCAAGAAAAGATCCATATACCAACTCCAAAATTTCTTGACATTGTCGCAAGCAATTCCAGGCTAAATAGTACATCATATATGAGCTTAAGACTGTAACTTAGTGCTCTTTTGTGTGTGGGGGGGGGGGGGGGGAACACACACACACACACTTTGATGGACACAATAATGATGTATAGTTATAACAGTTCTATTTCTTTCACAAAAATATTGAGGTAGAGAGATAGGGGTGAGTAAATCATGAACAGTACGACAAATATGTACAACTCTACAATTTTTTGAGAAGTGTTTAATCCTAGCGTGGTAAGATCTCACATTGTTTCAGAATAGCCTCAAAAGCAATACAAGCAGGGAACTAAGGTTGAGTGAGCTTTGTAAATTCTTGAAGTAGGGAGCAAGTTTAGAATGAGATTTTGGTATGTGCAAGTAATTATGTGTAGATAACTAACTAAGAAGAACTTACCATATCTGTCAGAGTTGAATCCAATCATATGAACTAAATCAAATCAAGCATAGGAAATAGATTCAGTTTAATTAAAAGACAAAGTTTGATTGTTTTGCTACATGGTATGGTATTCAATTAAGCCCCTGATTGGGCTCCATTTTTGTGGAAATGTATTTTTCTCTTTCTTATTTTCAACCACATATTCTCCAATAAAATAATATTACACATAAATCCGAAAACTTTTCCTTATTTTTAACCACACATTCTCCTAAAAATCACTATCAAAATACATTTTTCCCCAAAACCTATTTTTAAGGGAGCCCAAATAAGGGCTAAATGATTCATGTTTAACACTTCTAATTTTCAGCTGAAATAGGATTTGATATGGCACTAGAAAAGATCTAAAAGAAAATTTAATGAGTACGATTTGGATCAATTTTCTTTGAATCTGTATAAGACAATTGCCAAGAAGAAATGAAAATCAAGTCTAATTTCACGAAGTGGTTCAACTTAAATTAATTGAATGACAAATGGGGTACAAGATCAGCATTTGTAACTGTGGATTTTAATATATTTCAAGTACTACTAATGGCCATAATTGGTACATTTTATTCAGATGGGGACAATTGAAGTATGTAATTTGGAAGTGACGGGTGAGGAATGGTGATGTGATTGCAACAATTACAGTCAGTAAACTATTTTTCTTGAAATCTCATACTATGTCCAGTACAGTAAGTAATTTCCTGACTTATGGTGGACAACAAACAATACATACTACCAGGTGCATTGTTCAAGGTTTCATCAATACATGTTACACAAATCATTCACTTGTAAATATTTGATACCCCTATGAAAATTGATTTACAAGCGTGTATTCAGGGTAGAATCCACAATGAATTTGAAAAATGCATTGATGTAGGATGTGGTTAAATATATCTTATTGATCTACTTATTGATTAGAAATGACATACATTGTAATTACAGATGATTATATAATGTCAAGTGGTTGTAAGGTGATGAGTCACGAGGATGATCGGCAACAAAAACGAAAACTAAGGGGATGTTTGATTTTCAGTTTTTAATTTTGTAAAACATCGAAAACTTCTTTAGTTTGGTATTTTTGAAAATGCATTTCTGAAAACGATTAAATTTATAATATAAAACTCAACATATTTTTTGACATTTTGAGTGCTTAATGAAAATACTAGAAGTGCTCAAAACACAAGAAAAAAAGTAATCCTATTCTCCTTCCAATAGAAAATCAAAACCTGTTTAAAGGCAAAATAAAATTAAAGAAAAATTAAAATGAATAATAAAAAAACACCTTCGCAAGCCCCGCCCTACCCCCCTGCCCAACGCTTTCCACCACTATCACTACCACACCCCTCCCCTCCCCTTCCCTTCAAGTTTCACTCTGCTACCACGACCCTTACCCAACCCCCTCCCACTACCATCCTTACCTTTCTACACTGCCGCCGCCACCACCACCACCACCTTCCTCTGATTTTTCCACGACCGTCAATGTAGAGCCTGAACTCACAATCTCAATCGAACGTAAAATTTCATAACCCAATTTCAAAGCAAAAATTAGAAGTTGCAAAAATGGGGACAACCACAATACTCCAAAGATGGTGGTGTGGCATGGGTTATGCTATTCTCAGTTCATATCATTATTTTTCTTTTTTATTTCCTATTTTTTTTAAGTCAATTTATTATTTGTTTATATTTTATTTTTAAAGCGAGAAAAAAAAAAAGTACTATAAGATTCACTACTTTAAATATATATTACTTGATGATGTATTAGAACAAAATTGTCCTATTTTACTGAAAAGTCAAATTCATTGAATAAAATGTCATAATAATTTCTGAAAATTCCAAATTAAATGAGTTTTCCATAGTTTGTTTTGAGAAATAGTTTTTGAGAATGAAAAACCAAACACATTTTCTGCAATCTTAAAACACACCTTCAAAACCCAAAATTGAAACGCAAATGAAAAAGAAGTATTTCTTGATAAATTTGGAACTGACTACATGAATCCTTTTCGTCATAATACACTCTGTCTGATTACAGGGTCTTGAGTTTGGGTATGAAATTCAAGGGTATTAGTTTTTCATTTGCATTGTTTTCTCTCTCATATTGAAGAACAGATTTTCCTTATTGATGTATACAGTATTTTGTTGAACTATATTACATCTGTGCATGCCAATTTTATTTGTCTTATTTTATTCTTCTTGATTTTTTATTTTTATTCGTAGATGGTGTTACAAAATTAAATATGGGTCCTATTGCTTCTGCTGTGCACGATACTGCTATTACTATTTCTTGGAGTGCCTAATGATTTCCCACTTCTTGGACTTCTGGATGATTTTTTGTCAAAATTTGATATTGACTACCAGTTGGAAGTGTACTTATTTTATATCGTTTTATGCTGTTTTTTCTTCGTTCGAAAATTTTGGTTTCATCAAGAACTTTGGTCAAAGGTTTTGCGAGCCTTTTCTTTGAATTTAATTTAGCAATTTCTTTTGGTATGGCATTGGTTAGTGAGCTATGGAAAGGGCTGATGTTATAGGTCTATATTGGACCAATAATCAATGCTCAGTGGAGAGGAAGAGCATGCAACAGTCAGATTCGGGTGCATAAATTGAATATCTGATACTCTCAAGACAAGGGCATGCTTGCCCTAATCTAGCTTCAAACTTGAGCCCTTGCTTTGATGTTCAATTGATCTTGTTATCTAACTTTGAGTTTCAGTGTTTATTCCAATAGGATATGTATCAAAACTAGTGGATCATCTAGCTGGACCTAGCTAGCAAGAAATCACGTTGATGTATTGAAGAATTTTTGTAATTCAGTTGATTGTAACACTCCTAAATCAACTAGTGATCATGCTTGTTCTGTAGTAAATAAGGTGACCACTGATGTTTGGCACCATAGATTGGGACATTTATCTTTTAAGAGATTGGAAATGTTGAAGGATCATTTACAATTCAAAAGTAGCAAAACTGGTTTTACTCCTTGTTACATCTGTCCACTTGCTAAACAAAGGCGTCTGTCTTTTAGTTCTAACAATCATTTATCAGCACAGCCCTTTGATCTCATCCATTGTGATGTATGGGGTCCCTATAGCTCTCCCACTCGTGATGGCCATAAATATTTCCTAACGATTGTGGATGACTGCACTAGATTCACTTGGGTTTATCTGATGAAGCAGAAATCTGATGTGCTAGACATCATCCCCAAGTTTTTCAGCCTTATTGAAACACAATTTGGCAAAACCATTAAATGTTTCAGATCTGATAATGCACCAGAATTACGATTCAAGGAGTTTTTCAGTCAAAAGGGGGTGTTACACCAATTTTCTTGCCCTGAATGTCCTGAACAGAATTCAGTCGTTGAAAGAAAACACCAACATTTACTAAATGTAGCAAGAGCCTTATTCTTTCAGTCACAAATTCCTGTCTCATTCTGGGGGGATTGTGTCCTTACAGCCACTTACTTGATAAATCGATCTCCTTCACCTATTCTTCAGAATAAAACCCCCTTTGCCCTGCTTTATCATGCATCAGTGGATTACAACTTCCTTAAGGTTTTTGGTTGTCTATGTTTTGCCTCTACCATTACTTCTCATCGTTTGAAGTTCCATCCTAGAGCAAAATCATGTGTCTTCATTGGATATCATCCTGGTATAAAAGGGTACAGGCTATATGATATCATTTCCAAAACTATTTTCATTTCTCGAAATGTGATTTTCCATGAACATATCTTTCCTTTTCATTCCATATCACAATCACATGAAGTTATTGACTCCTTTCCTAACCTGGTATTACCTAATCCCATTGCTGTTATGCCTACTGATGATAATAGCACTTCCATTCATGGTAATATATCATCACAGAATGCAGATACTTCAAACCACACCTGCCATGATGATGCTCTTAATCATTCTGCTCATACTGATAGTTCAACCCTTAACAGCAATAGTGCTCCTTCAGTTCCTGCTCTCAGAAGGTCACTAAGGATCAGCAAAACACCATCCTACTTGCAAGAGTTTCATTGTAATCTCCTCTCTAATTCAGCCCCTTCTATTGCTCACTCATCTCACCATTATCCTCTAAGTCACTATCTGTCTTATTCAAAATTTTCCCCTTCACATACAAATCTTATCTTAAGCATATCATCAAATCTTGAACCACAATTCTATCATCAAGCAATGCAAGAAGCTCATTGGAGAGATGCCATGGCTGTTGAGCTTGATGCTATGGTTTCCAACAAAACTTGGTCTATTACAGCCCTGCCTGAAGGAAAGCATACTATAGGGTGCAAATGGGTTTATAAAACCAAATACAGGTCTGATGGGAGTGTTGAACGGCACAAAGCACGCTTAGTTGCAAAAGGTTTTACTCAGCAAGAAGGGTTAGACTTCTTGGAAACATTTTCTCCAGTTGCTAAAATGGTGACAGTTAAACTTCTCCTAGCTATTGCTGCCATGAACAACTGGCATCTCATTCAGTTGGATGTGAATAACGCTTTTCTCCATGGTGATCTCTTTGAGGAGATCTACATGGACTTGCCTCTGGGTTATAAACCTTCAAATTCGTCTAGCAGACAGGGGGAGCGATTGGTATGTAAGCTGCATAAGTCCATTTATGGTTTAAAGCAGGCCTCACGACAATGGTTTTCAAAGTTTTCTCAGGCCCTTATCCTCCACGGTTTTCATCAGTCCAAGTCCGACTATTCCCTTTTCACAAAAGGAGCTGGAGACAAATTCGTGGCTTTACTAGTGTACGTTGATGACATAGTCATCACAGGATCAGATTCAACCATTATTGCAGACTTAAAGGGTTTTCTTCATAATCAGTTCAAACTTAAGGATCTTGGAAATCTCAAGTTTTTTCTTGGATTAGAAATTGCGCGATCACGAAGTGGCATTGTGATGTCTCAACGACATTATGCTCTTCAACTTTTAGAAGACACTGGATTCATAGGCTGTAAACCTACTGTGGTGCCAATGGATCCCAAAGTTCGCCTGAACTCCTTTGAGGGGGAGTTATTAGAAGATGGCTCTATGTACAGAAGACTGATTGGGCGTCTATTATACTTAACAGTCTCTAGGCCAGACATTACTTTCGCGGTTCATAAACTGAGTCAATTTGTATCACAACCTCGAAAGCCTCACTTAAATGCCGTTCATCATCTACTACAATACATTAAAGCCACACCAGGACAGGGTCTACTATTCTCAGCTGGTGCGTCTTTTCAGTTACGTGCCTATGCCGATGCTGATTGGGGTTCGTGTTTGGACTCAAGGAAATCTGTTACTGGATTCTGTGTTTTCCTTGGGGATTCGATGGTATCTTGGAAGGCAAAGAAGCAAACCACCATATCAAGGTCATCTGCGGAAGCTGAGTACCGGGCTTTAGCATCTACTGCCAGTGAACTAGTTTGGATACAGCAATTACTTCGTGACTTTCATGTGAACATTGAAGAACCTGCTTTGATCTTCTGTGACAACCAGGCTGCAGTCCATATAGCTACTAATCCCATCTTCCATGAGCGTACTAAACACATTGAAATAGACTGTCATTTTGTACGAGACAAAATCAATGAAGGAACGATCAAGTTGCTACCAGTTAGGACCAGTCACCAGTTAGCAGACATATTCACAAAACCTCTGCCTGCATCTGTGCTGATTCACTTGACGTCCAAGATGGCTATAATTAACCTTCATAGTCCATCTTGAAGGGGAGTATCAAAACTAGTGGATCATCTAGCTGGACCTAGCTGGCAAGAAATCACGTTGATGTGCTGAATTAGTAATGTTGATAGCTTAGTTTGTTAATTTCAGTTGTAACTAACTTTCCCGCCTATTTTTCATTTCCCGCCTTCAGCTTCCATGTCTGTATTTATAAGGGCAAACTTTCCTTTATTCATTAACCAAGTTGAATAATATTTTCACTCTCAATATCTCTCTTTTCCGTATTAATATGCAATAAAAATGAAAATGGATAATTTGATTGTACATTGTTCTCTTTTAATATTCTAGGGAGTAATATATCTTTATGCGACGAGTTTCTTTCTGGTGCACCTTTTTCTTTTATTACTCTTTATACATTAAGCTTTGCTTCTTGAATTAGACTATTTCTCTAACTTTTGGCTATCTATAGTATACTTTATTGCCTAGAAACCAACTTGACTACTTTGTATTTCGTGCAACATCAGGAATATATGTTGGGAATGGAGCTGTGATCCATTTCACTCGGGGACCGGGTCAGGAAATTGGGACAGGAACGGTGTTAGATCGTTTCATTTACAGCTCGTATCCATCCGATCCCTCCAAGCCCCCATGCCTGATATGTGGTGATCGGTCAAAGTCTGATGGTGTCATCTCTTCTTGCCTGGAATGTTTTCTTTATGGTGGTGAGCTATATCTGTTTCAGTATGGTGTCTCGCCAGCAATGTTTCTTGCCAAAGCTCGTGGCGGAACGTGTACTCTTGCCCCTTCCAATCCACCTGAAGATGTCCTTCACCGTGCTGAATATCTTCTTCAGAATGGTTTTGGTGCCTACAACATTTTCAATAACAACTGTGAGGATTTTGCAATATACTGCAAAACAGGTTTGATCGTCTCCGGAAGCGTTAGTGTTGGCCGGAGTGGGCAGGCATCATCTTATTTTTCTGCTGTTGTTGCCATTGGCTCATCATCACTTCGCTCGTTGTCTGCTGGCTTTCCCGGCCTTACAGCAGTGGGATGTGGCATTTATTATAGTGTTAGTCGAATTATGTACGATATTGGAGTACGACGTGATGTCATGAAAATCCCTGTTGAGAAGCTTGTTACCCACTCCCGCTCAGATTAGTCTGAAGCAGGTACTAAGACCCCGAAGGAAGATTAATCTTTTCGAAACTGCAAGTGACTTTTATGGTTGGCCAATTCGCTCCCCTAATTATTGTGATCGCCAGAGATAATTTATTTAAACATTATTCTGCAGGCTTTCCTGTTAAATGTTACTATGGTTCCATCTCCGTATCTTTTTTATGTTTGTGAAAATGTCGTCATGTAAACAGGTCCTCAGAGTTACCTTGTTTATTTTTCCTTTTTTTTTTTTCGCGATGGTCCTTTTGTTCTTCATTCGGGTTTTGATGTTTCCTTGCATTGTTTGTCTATCCTCATTGTATATAAAAATATAAAGCTCATATGGAAAATCTCACTAAAGCCTCGTTCGGTAGGAATTAAAATTGAAAATATAGCCGTTATTGGATTTCACTCTGCTAATAAAAGTCTACAATAACGGCTAATTTTTTAATTTTAATCCGATTCTAATCCCTACCGAACGGACCCTAAATATGTCAATAGCAAAAAATTTGGTTGTTTTTTTTTTTTGCATTTTAACATTTCTACATGTGAAATGATTGAAAATCACTGGACAGTATATACCCCAAAATTGAAGCTTAAATTCTTGGGAAAATTAGATACAATACCCTAAAAAAATGAAGTATTTGATTAATACCTTGAAATTAACTACAGTTAATGTTCGATAAAGTAATAACCTCGATTATATAATAATTTATTTTGATCCCGACTTGGGCCAATTGACTAAAGTAATAACCTCGCTAAATGCATTAAGTAATAAAAAAAAGTGAATCCCTAAGGGCCCAACAAAAATATAAAGTAATAATTACTGGATTTCATTAAGAATATATATATACCAAAATCTTTCAATCAATCAACAATACCCGTACAATAATCATTTCTTTTGAAAATATGCATCTATAATTGATTGTTTATTCTTCTCACCTAAATCAAAATGAACATCATCCTTAGCTTTTTGTAGAGCATACACAACTTCCGGAATATTTTGTTCGTGTTGTAGCAAGTAGTTGCTTAAGGTGATTATTGCTTGAAATGCCTCTTTTGACGATACATTTGGGACAACGCTATTATCGTCTTGTTCAAGATCATTCTTATCATCATTAATGTTCATTATCGATTGAATAATTTCTTCGTCTGTATGTGATTACATAACTGCATCATTCTCGCTAGGATAGTTCAAAAGATGTTCAACATTCATCACATTTCTATAGCGTAAATTAGAGATGACATCATTTAATCATTGGATACTTTCATCTAATTCACCAACTTCTGGCTCGGAAACATTGTTTTCTTTTGACCGAATCTTGCAATGCCGAAAACAATTTGCAATTGTTGTTGTCTTCGTATCAAAATTTCAAGCCATGTTAGCAAAATTAATAGCATTCAAAATATTAATTTTTTCAGGATTTGGTGCTTCAACCTCAAGGTCTTGTAAGATATTAGAATACAAACGACGACGATAATGAGCTTTAAATGCTCGAATAATCTCAACATCACATGGTTGAATCTTAGACGTTGTGTTAGGAGGTAAGAAAAATAACTCTACATTTCTCAAGCTTTCAACTACCTTTGGATGAGTTGGGCAATTGTCTACTATTAAGAGAATCTTCATGTCATTCATCCTCTTATCAAACCAACCAACAAATTCTTGAAAAAGCAAGTCAGTCGTCCAAGCTTTCTTGTTGGATCAATACTTGCAATTAAGATTGTTCATATTTACATTTTTAAAACATCAAGGATTTGAATACTTACCAATAACCCAAGTGGTACTTTGTCAGATCCATTACCATTGCAACAAACAACAACAGTAATTCTCTCCTTATTTTTTTTTCGTCCTTCGAGCTACTTGGTAGCAAGTAAATGATCAGTTTCCAATCGGTAAAATAATCAAGTTTCATCCATATTGTAAATATCTTTCAATTGAAACTGATCTAGTTTTGATCGTATTCCAGGTAAAGCATTTTCAATGTTCTCCATGATAACTGAACATTTTTCACAAAAAAGTCGGTAAGATTTGATTCCATATCTTGCCTTGAAACGTTCTAACCATCCACTAGAAAAGCTGAATTCTAGATTAGTTTCACCATACATTTATTGCAAAAGCTCTTTTGCTTTCCTTGGATAATTTCTCCAGACATGTTCACTTTATCTTGCCTTTGAAGAAACCACTCATACAAAACTTTCTCTGAATCAGGGTATTTTGCCTATTTGTGCCTTTTAACATCACTATTTTTCATCTCATTTGACAAATATTCCGATACCCTTTTGAGAGTGTTCGATATAGTTGATTGATTAATAGTCAAATCAAACTTTTGTTGCACCCATGCTTGCATATCTTTTTGGCTAATAGTTGGATTCTCTTTCTTATGCTCACATATTGCACTCCTCATTTTATCGGTTAAAGTTGATTTTTTTACTCATTTCAAATGATGAGAAGACATTGGAGGAGAAACAAAATATTGTAGTATATGCTTGGAATATGTCTTCCAAACATCTAACTTTTATAGGTAAAGACTAAACGTTTTCATTTGTTATGTACGTGAACTTAGTTTTTAGAGATATTTAAGTTTTACTAAAAAAATTTAGCATCCCTAGATTCAAATAATACTTTGATTAGTGTCTTTTATTTTTCTTACCACATAAAATGTACATATTTTATATTGAAAAGTTCTCTCTAAAATAATAAATATTTATTTATCGATAAATGAATAATTTATTTATTTATCGATAAATAAATTACCTCGCTAAATGAATATTTTTTTTCGGTCCCGAAGGTATTACTTTATTGAGATTTAACTGTAAAACTACAATTACCGTATTAATTACGTTCAAAACCTCAACATCACAACAAAAATCCAAATTAGAAAGGGAAATCCCTGAATCGGAAAAACCTCGAGAAACCTCTGTCCTCGACTTCCATTCCGACTCCCCAATGTTCTTGTGGAGAGAAAACATCACCCGCCAATTTAATGCTGCTACATTTTTGTAGTTTTAACGAGAGTTTCCCATTTGGACGTTTGGGTGATTTGGGGAGGGGGTGAATCTTGAGCGAAAATCTTTCTTGCAGTGTAATTGGTAAATCTCTGTTGATATCTAGGAGTATAGAAGAAAATTCAAACTTGAAGAATTACACAGTTTGAAGGTAACATTGAATAAACTTTGTTGTTGAGGTTGAACTTTGAATTTGAGTAGTTTTTTTGTTCATTTATATTTGAAGCAATTTTGGGCATAGATTGTGATGAGTTTGTGTTTGTCAATAAATTTGGGATTAGCTCCAAACCTGTGGCAAACTATTTCCCTTTGATATTCTATATTCTAAGATATCATCAAGATGTTTGACAAAATGTTTCAATTGGAAATGTTGTTTTTGTTGTAGTGAGAGGATTTGTATCAGAATTTCTTGCAACTCTATGCTCTATTTGCATCAGATATAAAACTTCCTATCTCAACCAACCACGGCTTAGCTGGAGCCATAATAGGGATTGAGTTTCCTCGGGGACTTGATAGAGTAGGAGCAGTAATGGTACGAGATATTGCCACTTCTTGGGCTATGGCAATTCCTAGCAAGGCAAAAAGCAACCCAAGCCCTCAAAAGATCAACTTGGTTTTTAAGTACCATATTGGATAAAATAACAATATTTAGTAACTGACTGTGCCTTTTTATGGAATTAAGTTTAGCTTAATTCTGATTCTTGGCATTTGAATTGATGCAGGTTACATGTGTGGAAAATGTCTTGCACCCGATTGTTGTCATTGCGTCGTTATCCTAATAGGAAGTTTATATTTGCTATAATGGTAGCTACTCTATGGTTCATGTTTTATTTCTTTTTTATTAAATCAATACATTTCTGAAATTACGAAAGCATTGAAAAGTTTTGAATTATTTAGGTTGATCAAAATTGAGATCATTACACTATTGGTCATAATGACCACACGTCTCTAGAAATGAAAGATTATTAGCCACAAATGGGTTAGCCCCAACCGGCAAATTTGTGTATGATAATACAAGAATTGGATCACAATTATGCACCAATGTCACCTGATCATGCTTTGATTATGTCACTTTATTGAATTGATTCCAATGAATCACAATCATGTAACAATGTCACTTGATCATACTTTGATTATGTCACTTTTCTGTTACTTTATCGAACTCATTCTAATGTTTTAATTGGCGATTTGTCACTTTTATTAGTGTTTGTCAATTTTTTTGAATTTCTATCACTTTTTTTTTTATGTTTGCAATTTTTTAAATTTTTGTCAATGTTTGTCACTTTTTTTAATCTTTATCACTTTTTTAATATTTGTTACTTTTTTTTCTCACTTTGTTCTTTAATGTATGTCACTTTCTTAAAATTTATATTACTTTGTTGAATGACAAACATCATTTTTAATAAAAATTGTATATCACATTTTAATAAAAAGTAACACGTCACTTTTTCTTTTTTTCTTTATATATAAAAAAAAGTGACACAATGTCAATTTTTTAGTGATAAACACAATGTCAATTTGGTGGGGGTCACTTTTTTGAATTTTGTCACTTTTTTCAGTCGCTTTCTTGATTTCTCACTTTTTTAATAAGAAACATTAATTTTTAATAAAAGTGACATTGTATGTCATTTTTTAATAAAAAAGTGACACTTAACTTTAAAAGTGACAGTGTATCACTTTTTCATTGTCACTTTCTTTACGTAATCAGTATGTGAATTAGCCTGAGCGTGGTGATTATTTTAAGAACATGATTATTGGTGCTGCACAAATGAATGGTGCTATTTTGGTATTTGTCACTTTTTTTTTAGTATGCGTCACTTCTTTTAAAAAGGTAAAAAGGTGACATTTTTTTATTAAAAAAATGACATTGCGTCACTTTTTCATTTTACACAGTATTTTTTACTTCATACAAACTTTTCATATGATTTTTCAAAACATCCCTAATTTTAAGAATATTTTTGTAAGTACACTTAAATTCTTTAAAGCTAAAAATATCTACGCTTCAATAATAAAATCCAACACATAATCGACATAAAGTTAACAGTAAACACAACCACAATGCAAATTATTAAAAGTTAAGGAGCCTAAACTAATCGTGTGGTCGGGCTTGAGATCCTTGGACATCTCGTGTCTCTCACTACCCTTGTCATCTCTATCTGTAAAGTTCCTTAATCTGGAAGGATTCAACAATCCCAATCCAAATGTTATCCAACTACAACAATTCTACAGTTTCAACAAAGCTTTAATGTCCAACTTTCACAGGACTCTCCCGTCCTTTAGGATTCTTAAACAGAGAAAGCATTAAAGTTGCCTAATCTTATCAAGATTGCACTGCCAACTCTAAAAATATAAATACAGTTCCTCTATTCATTGTTCAGGTACGCTTTTACATTGATTCACTTTATAACTTCATGCTTATATTTCCTCTTTCACTAACTTAAGTATCGGAGGGGCGACAATGACACACATCGATACCTTTTGTTTCGGGTTCTAGAGGTGTTCATGCTCAAGCTTTGTCATTATTAAGGGATAAAAATATCACGTCCAATAAAGATGAAAATATAGATTAATTATAAATTTTTAGGTTACTCTTCTTAATAAGGTTAACATTGTAAGACGGGACCCCAAGTTTTAATATGATATCAGAGTCTATTAAATTTCAATAAGCAATTCGATCAGATTGAGACTCAAAAAATGAGTGTGCGAATTTCAATATTGGTTTGCTCAAATGAGCCACAATCTTGCAAGGGTATATTAAGGGATAAAAATCTCACATCGGATAAAGATGAAAACATATATCAATTTATAGTATTCGTGCTACTCATTTTAATAAGGTTGACTTTTTAAGATGAAACTCCAAATTTTAATAGTCATCAAGCTCTGGTGTCCATTACTCAAGCTTTGTCATTGGCAGTGGCGAAGCCACGTATTGTGCCCACATTGAATTTTTTTTTTTTTTTTAAGTTAAAGGAGAAGAAATGCTTTCCATTTCTAAAATTGAAGAAGAAGATATGGTTTTCAATTGTCTTTAATCAACTCCAATTTGATTTATTCTTAGTTATATCACCATTCGAAATGGACATAAAACTATGTAGTAATTGGTTTATCTCCTTTACCTAAAGTGGATTTTGCTAAAATACATTGATAATAAAATATTTCCGTGGAAAATGTCGTAAATACGTTCTTAGGTTGAAAATGACGTATACGAAGAATGAATTAATAACGTATTCAAAAAAAAAATTTCGGGGGCGTTGCCCCCGAACCCCCATGGCCTCCAACCCCTTCACCTCTAGGTCCCTCCTGGTCCAACAAGCTGGCTCCGCCCCTGGTCATTGGGCTCGAGTTACATAAGTTTTGTTCGTGCTCAAACTTTGTCATTGGGTTCGGGTTACAAAAATCAGGTTCGTGTTTATTCCTAGTCATTAAGCTCGAATATTCACAGGTGAATTTTTTGTAGCATCACTATCCGTAAACAATCCATTTAAAGAAAAAAAATAAAGTAACTCACCACAAATCAAACTCAGAAATCTCATGAACACTCGAGCTCTGAACAACTATCAAGAAACAAATGAGTCCAAGAGCGACGCAAGTCACTTGACTCCACTCAGATGAAAGAAATCTTAACACAACAAAGTCTCTTGGCTACACCACGAAGGAAGAATGTCCTTTGACTCCATCTGCACGATAAAGAAAGAGCCCAGACAAGACAAAGTCCCTTGGATCCTCTCCACCTTACTCAACCAATCGAGGGGATGTCTCTTGGTTCTAGACGACTTAGCCTATGACAAAGTGATCTAAGAATAACTAAACCCCTCGCTCATGCACAACATGACTCAGTCCGACAAGAAATCCCTCCTTTACCATGTAAAGCACGATTTCGTTCGGTCACAAGGGACATTGGTATTGTTTCGTTCTGCCTTACTTATCATTCTGCCAAGTAGACAAGGGTATAATACACCTTGAGCCCACCACTCAACAAAGCGAGTCGCATTTGGCCACAAGTCACTTGGTCAAGTGTCAATACAATTCTTGGCCAAGACAAGACTCGACCGGGGATTGCACAGCTCACCCAAAAGTCCAACCGAAAAGCAAAATTATATAAACATTTTTCGAGTTTTATGACAATAACAAGAGAAACCTCTCCTCTTAACATAAGTTTCTCATTTGATCTTTCTCCTTATGCTTCTATATTTGTTTCTTAATTGTATTTTCACATTTAGATTTACATAATAATAATAATAATAATTTTTTTTTTATTATTTTAAAAAGTTAAATAACTTTATCTTTTTCTACGGAATGATTTCAACTTAATCATATTTTTATGAATTTTGATTTCTTATTAAAAATGAACAAATTAATATTCATCTAAAATATATCTATAATATATTAAATATCGCATCAATGAGAATAATTTTTTGGATGATTTTCACCATACTACAATTCAATTATTTCAATAATATATTACTTTTCGTTTTTCAATATGTATTTAATTGAATGTTAATTATTATATATGCATATAAATAAATAATTGAATTGTATTTAGAACAATCAAATGCATTCATGAACATGGAATTTAATTAATTTGAATCAATAAATATAGAAAAGAATAATTTATATACATTTAGAAAAAAGGGTGTTATATCATAAATTAAATGAAAAATATTGAAAATGAATAAGTGTACATAAACTTGAAAAATTTATTTATTTTTAGAGTAATTGAATAGACCCCAAATTACATGAACTTGAATAATTTATTTACTCCTAGAATAATTGAATAGCCCCTAAAATATATAAAGTGTACAAGAACTTGAAGACTTAGTGTGATATTTAATATAACTATAAATAAGTGTTAATTACTATACATGTGCATACATAAATAATTGAATTTTAGTATTTCTAGAGTAATAGAATAGCTCTCAAAACATATAAAGTGTACATGGAATTGAAGAATTAATTGATTGAATTATAGTATGGTATATATAAATAAATGTTAATTATTATACATACACGAAAATAAATAATTGAACTGTATAAAAAGTTCATTTAACATGAATAATTTTTTTAACTACTTTTTATACTCATGCATCTTTAAACGGCATTTATAAAGTATTTCAGAATAACATGCAATACACGTTCACATGTGACTAGTATTACTAAAAAGAAACTAAGCTAAGTTGAATAAATTGAAGCATAATTTATATTCTGATAATAAAAAATACGAGCATGCAAATACGGATAGAGTAACAACTTATCTAAACAATGGTATGTGCATAATAATAAGCAAATCACGACTTACTAAAACGTAAAAAATAGAAGGAGATGAAATGGAGAGATGCGTGCGAATACAAATCTTCTTAAGATGGATTTCGTTACCTGCACGGGTGCTAACAGAATCAAATAGGATTTCGTTTCTCAATATACAATACTTCTTCCAAAGTTAATATAACATGATATTAATTTGTCAAACGAACCAACGTTTAACTATACTCTTTTGGATAGGAATATATCGAACACAAAATATCGAATTCGAAACTCAAAAATAATTTGGAAGTTATTTTGACAGAAATTAGAGAAATAAAGAATTAGAAATTAATTATTAGGAATTGATTTGGAGTGAAGAAAATAGAATTAGAAGGGTCCTATTTATAGATTTTCATGTGTCTCTTCGAATGATTACGTCTTTTGGCAAAATTAATTTTAACGATTAGATTGCACCATTTCATATTTAATAGTGTAGATTGCCCCCTTTATCAAAAGGTCACGCATCGTTGCACCAAATGGAAACTTTTCCAACTCACACCTATAAATATTTCGAAAGTTCCAACAATCTGAATGGAAAATGTAGACTCAAAATAAGGAAGATGAAGAAAAGTACAACAGAAATATAATGCATCAAGATCGGTAGCTTTCTATTTGAACCTTTCCAGTAAGAATCTATCGGACTTATTGGTTAATCAGTGAACTCAACGTTTTGAACTATCGACCATTATTATAAGCTTAGACAATAGATCGAATACATTATCTTTCATATCAAACATTGATTTTCTATTGTGTTCATTATTTCGATCATGAACTTTCTTGGTTTTGCAAGTGTGAGAATTCGCCTAAGTAAAATCCTCTTAGAACCAGCCAAGTTTGCACTAACATAGGTGATGTTCTATAAAAAGTACCATGCAATACTCTACTTGTACTATTTACAAGATCTATTCATCATTAAAAAGCATAGCTTATCCTAATCGTTGCATCATAGAAATGTGAAAGAATTAAAACTCTAAGTGCTATTTATCGAGTCAATCATAACCAGTGTTTGTTCTAGCATCATCCAAATTCAGTTGTGTGAGAATTGCACACATCTTAACCTGTCATGGCCAAAATTAGTGCTTCGATCTAAAAGAGGAATGTCATACTTCATGGAAATCATCATGAACAAAATTCTCGAACAAGTCAAACTATGTGCTCTTGCGGAACTGCCAAAACTAGGCTTTGATATCACTTGTTGTGAAGCAGATGAAATATCTCTTGTTGGAAGAAATATTAATACGTTCAGATTGTTGTTGGCAATGTTTGAAATACAAGAATTATGTATTGATTGAATACCACTTGATGAAACCAACCACCTAAATGAATTGTTGAAGTTATATGGCAAGTAAAGAGGTATTAGATCAAGCAAAATAATAATAAAGACAAGAAAAATAGCAGATGAATTAAGATATTTTATTCACTCAAGAATAATGGAGAAGAGAGAAAATTACAATGAATCCTATAATTCTAGTAATCTATTTTCTCACACTTTTTAAATTGTATAGAAGAGCCTAATATTTATACGGAATATGTAGGGGAGGTCCAAACCCTCTTAATAGAGTTATTGATGAAATATGATACCAAAAAATGAGTCCAAAATGAAAAGGAAGAGAAAAATGCAGAAAACTCAAAACATATAAGATGGGCGCCGCGGCACCGGGGTGTTCTGTTCGAAAAAAGAAATTTAATTTTTTTCTCCGTTCCAAACTTTTCTTCAAGTTCAATACCAAATTCTCAATTCCTAATGGGCTTCCAAAATAGAACTTCGACTTGACATAGGAATTCAATAGCATTCCAAACTTGAATTCTCTTTGACATGCGTTGAAGGAAGATTTTCAATCACCAAAGATTCGATTTCAGTATCGATGAATCAAACACCACAATGTTTAACTCGAAAACTATAAACCAATATGTCCAAAACAAAGGACAAATGTGTGAGGTTTTATTGCAGCCTCAAGATCAACCACAAAGGGCAAAGGTGTGAGGTTTAAGTGGGCTTTAGGGTAATGTAATAAGGCCCAATAGGTAGCACATAAATGGGTTGTCAACCAAAAATCCACCCAAATGTTATGGGTCAAGCTAGGGGTGGGCGTGGGTTGGGTTGAGTCGGTTTTTACCCCAACCCAAACACAACCCAACATTGTCGGTTTGTTAGAAATCCAACCCAACCCAGCCCATGTAAATGTTGAAATCCAACCCAACCCAATAATGTATCGGTCGGGTTGAGAAAAATTTATTGCACAAAAATTAATATCGTCCAATTTGTTGATGTAAAATAACATTAATATAAGTATATAACCATTAGTCATCCAATGTTAATAAACTTGAAAAATAAAATAATTAAAAAAAAACAAAAATTCATGAAAATAATGAAACAAAAACGATTACACATTTCATTAAAAGTTAAAACAAACCACAATAGCAAATTATCACCATGAAAGAACATAACTAAACAAGTCACATTGATCACATTGAAATAAATTGAACAAGGCTTGAAACATCACGAGTATTGCAAAAATAAAAATTAAACGCTAATTTCCAAGATTTTCAAGTTTTTTATCTCAAGTTTTGGAACTCATGTCTTCTTTACTTCTTCCAGCTCAGCCCCATGTGTGTTCCAAATCCTGATTTTCATGAAATCTGTTAGAAACATACAAATCATGAAATTAAAAACTGATATATATATATATATATATATATATATATATATATATATATATATATATATATATATATATAACTGAAACATGACATTTTGTAAAATGAATGAATTACTTACGTTGGGCTCGTGGTCATCTTCAGTTGATTTTGAATTCATTGAATCTAAAAGTTCATCCATTTGGTTGTAATGTTCAACATCTTCCATACAAAAACCATCCAAGTTCGGAGAAGCTTTCAACCAATTTTGGGTGCATACTAAGACCTCGACCATCCTAGGACTTAAGGAACTACGGAAAGGATCAAGTATCATTCCTCCGGTACTAAATGCACTTTCTGAAGCAACAGTTGACACTTGAATTGCCAACACATCTTTGGCCAAATTGGACAAGACACCATATTTATTTCCATTAACCTTCCACCAATCTACAATGTTAAAATCTTTTTTCTCTATGCTTTCATGAGCATCCAATAAGTATCGTTCCACGTCATTTTGTATCTCAACTGAATCCTTTTGTGCTTGTTTTTCCATAAATCTACTAAGGCGAGCATCCCTCGTAGAATAAGAGCATTCTTTAGATATATTGGTAGAACTTATAGATTCCTCAGTTGACACTTTATTACGTCCTTCAACACTTTCATGACGCACATACCACTCATAAATATCCATCAAATTGGCTTTCAAAGGCTTCATCATATTACTAACGACTTCCCCATCCATATATAGATCATTCAAACAATATTCAACATAATCCAGTTTGTATCTTGGATCGAGAATAGTAGCAAATAGCAACAACTGATTCACATTTTCCATTTTACCCCAATACTTATCAAATTTCTTCTTCATGTTATTCGCCATTTCACCCAACAAAAAGTTTTCACTTAATCTCCATTCATCCAATTCCATTACAAGATTACAAATTTCATGAAGATAAGCACAAGCACTAACATTCAATGAAGCACTAAAAGTCAAAGTCACATTATAGAAATTTTGAAGAAATTTAACAAATATAGATGCACATTCCCAATCTGAACTTGACGGAGGCCCACCCCTCCTTCTACTAACATCATCTTCGTGAAAGTAATGCAAATACTGAGCATCATCCTCTTCTAACCTATCGAAAGCTTTTTCAAATTTCAATGCCGTTTCCAACATCAAATAGGTAGAGTTCCACCTAGTTGGAACATCCAAAAACACAATAGACTTGCAATCAATCTTTTCTTTCCTAGCACACTCCTTCAACTTTTCATACCTAGCTGGAGAAGATTTCACATATTTGATTGCATTGCGAATAGTCACAATGGAGTCATGTGCTTCCCTCAACCCTTCACCAACGATCAAATTGATAATGTGTGCACAACATCTCAAGTGCAAATACCTCCCTTCTAGAACACATCCATCACTACCCCAAGCAACTACATTTCGCCTAAGATAAGCCATGGCTGTGTCATTGGAGCTTGCATTATCAACAGTAACTGCAGAAATTTTCTCAATTCCCCAATCATGCAAACAAGTCTCAATCATTTTTCCAAGAGTTTCTCCCTTATGATTTGGAATGACACAAAAATTCAAAATACGTTTATTAAGCTTCCATTCGGAATCAATGTAATGTGCTGTAAGAGACATGTAATTAACATTCTGAATAGAAGTCCACGTATCAGTTGTAAGGGAAACCCTTTGGCGGTGAAAATGAAAGGAATCCCTCAATTTCAGTTTTTCATCCAAATACAACTGATAAATGTCTCTAACGAGAGTCCTACGAGATGGAGGCTTAAAGTGAGGACATGCTACACTACAAAAATACCTAAAACCACGAGCTTCAACAAACCTAAAAGGTAATTCATCCACAACTATCATTTTAGCACATGCAACTCTACACTCTTCCTTGGTTCGACCAACAACAATAAGATTGCTCTCTCCACCCTCATTATTGTTCTCAAAAGATAAGGATTTCTGTTTCTTATCCACCAATCTACCTGGATACTTCTTACATTTATATGTCAAATAATTACTCAATGTACTAGTGCCACACTTCTTAGTACCACAAGCATAATCTACTCCACAATAATTACACTTACACCTAACATCAGGATCATACTTTGAGCCTAATAGAGTGAAGTGATCCCAAACATAAGAAGCAAGTCTATGAGATTTTCGTTTACCCAATGTTGACGGTGCACGTGGAGGAAGACCAGATTGCAACTCTGTGGCATTTGAATCTGAATGAGCTTATGTCCCAGTGCGACTTTCTTCCCCTACATCCATACCTACCAACAAAATCATAGTTTATTAAAAAAGAACAAAGTACTTCATACATGGTAAATTCCAATTTAGGTAATCCTTCACAGATGCACATGTATGAAAAATACAAAAAACATGACAAATTTGCTTAATTTGGTATCATCAACATCAATGTTTGCAAGCTCTTAATCTTTGTCTGAATTGAGCAGCAAACCATTTAGTAAGTTTCATTCACCATTTGATGGCAACCAAGTGCCCACATATTTATGTATATAGATTAACCCTTTAATTGGTAAAATATCAAGCTGACAACTATAATTCCATTGTAATAGTAAAGTTTTTCCTCTATTTAACGAAAGTTTACGAGTTTTTCTACATTGTAACATATTGTATGAGGTAAGTAATATACCGTATAGCTGCCTGAAGAAAATAGTCCAGGGACGGGGAACCAGTCCAGCTAAATCGATTTTGTGAAGAGAGGAGTGTCCTTTGGGTAATTAGTTACGCACAACATTATCTCACTGTTAGCAAATGAAAATCAGACTTAATCCCAACTATTAAACTAAAACAAGCATGGTATTGTCAATTGTGCACATCCGGGTATGAGTATCCCCATCTTAATCCCAACCGATTCACATTTTCCAAATTAAATGCTCCACACTCCATAGACAATAAGTGAAAATTAAGATTATTGAAGGTTTTCACTTATTATGTCAGGAGAAACCTCAGCAAATCACCGACAGAATATTCGAAAGAAATTGATATTAAACACAAAACACTTGCCTGAAGGTACCGCCTGACTGCCTGAGAGAGTAGATAGCTGGGCTGGCTAGTGGCTAGGCTGGGCCTGGGATGTGGCACACTAGAGCGAGAGCGAGAGCGGAGACGGAGAGAAGAGACGGAGCTAGAGCAGCTTCTTTCTGGCTAGGTCTGGGACTTGGCTGCACTGAAATTAGGTTTTGTTCGAATTAAGAAATCGTGTTTTGTCTTTTTTTTTATGTAGTTCGGGTCGGGTCGGGTCGGGTTAGGGTCGCTAACCAGTGACCCGACCCAACCCGACCCGATTGAGCCAACCGAAACCCGACTTAAAAAATGAAAAAACCGACCCAAACCAGCCGGTTTGGGTCGGGTCGGTCGGTTTGATCGGTTTGGTTTGGGTTTTGTCCACTCTTAGGTCAAGCCATGAGTAGCACTAATTAAATTATGTTACGTTAAATGGTCCAAATAGGTAATAGATTTGGTTTAAATAATTGTGGTGTTGATATAGTACTTTAGTCATTTGATTGATACCGACTAAATAAACAATAAACTTACATCATCGCATGAGAGGTCGTTTGACAACAATTTATCTAACAAACCTCTACATTGGTGTCAAAGAACCTGCAAAGAACATTATTATGCATTAGTAATAATCCAGAAAGAGATAACCAATAAAATTGAAAATTATTTACCTTCACCGATGTTTATAAGATCTTTGCAACTTTTAAATTTCACCAATGATGGCACCTTAGTGCCCATGTCTGAGGGATTATATTGTGTGTATTTTTTCAAGTTTTACAACTTCTTGTGACACAATATCTCTAATTAAATATAGTCTGACATCAATGTGCTTGGTGCGTTCGTAAAAAATAAGATTGTTGCATAGATGTATAGAGGACTGACTATCAGAATATACTATCACATAATCATTTAAAACACAAATTCATGCAGAAGGCATCTAAGCCATAAAACTTCTTCAATAGCTTTAGTAGTAGCGATGTATTCAGATTCTGTCATGGATATTGCAACTATGTGTTGTAGCTGTGATTTTCAATTAATACAAGAGTTAGACAAAGTAAACACGTAAGAAGAAGTGAATTTCCAATAATCTATATCCCCAATATAGTCAGCATCTACAAAACCCTTCAATTTTACACATTTATTATTGACACCAAACATTATACCTACATTACCAGTTCCCTTTAAATACCTTAACATCCATTTCAAGGCTTCCTAGTGTTTAGGATCAGGATTTTCCTAGTGTTTAGGATCAGGATTAGACATGAATCTGCTAAGAGTGCTAACAACAAAAGTTAAATCAGGTCAAGTGCAAACCATCAAATACATGACAGAACCAATCACATTGGAGTATGTAATTCTACTCATGTATTCTATTTCTTTTTCATTACAAGGGCCTAATCTTTAGATAATACAAAGTGATTCGCTAATGGTAATGTAACAGATTTGCAATCATGCAAGTCAAATTTCTTTAAAACCTTTGAAACATACGAGGACTGATGTAAAAACAAAACAGGATTTGACATGTCTCTTTCAATTACCATGCCTAGGGATCTTCTAGCATTTCCTAGATCTTTCCTGTCAAATTCAGCATTCACTTGTTTTTATGTTACTTATCTATTTAGGTGATGAACCAACTAAGAGCATATTATACACATATAGCAATAAGAACACATAGTCATTGTTAGTATCATTATGTTAGAAGTAAAGACAATGATCAACTTACTCCGATGAAACCTTATGGATAGTATAAAAGAATCAAATATTTCATACCACTGTCTATGTTATTGTTTTTGGCTATATAAAGATATTTTCAAAAAGCACACATGATCATGTTTTAATTTATTTTTAAAATCTCTTGGTTGATTCATAAAAATTTGCTCATCAAGTTCACCATGTAAAAAAGCATTTTTTTACATCAAATTGTTCAAGTTTTCAGTCAAAATGTGCAACCAATGCAAGTATGACTCTAATAGTAGTGTACTTAACAACAAGTGAAAGAATATCATTGTAATCAACCCACTCCTTCTGAGTGTACCCCTTGGCCACTAACACTAGCCTTAAATCTGAAGGGTTCAGATGTGCTACTACCCTCCTTAACTATTAATACTCACTTACAGTCAACAGTAGATTTATTCTTAGGTTTAGGCACTAGCTCCCTAGCTTGATTCTTTTCTAAAGAACTCATCTCATCTTTCATTGTCCTAAACCACTCTTCAGATTGTTCACTTTTCATCGTCTCTTTAAAGATCTTTGGCTCCCTATCAGCTAACTCCTCATAGCTCGTACGAGCAAAAACTAGCTCAGATTCATAACCAAATCTTATGGGTGCTCTATAATGCCTTCTCTCTCTATCCCTAGCTAAATTATAATCTACTAAAGGATTCTCTTCTTCAAGGTTTTCTTCTATTAGTACTCTTCTCTATTCTTCATGTCAGGTTGTTGTTCCTAAGTGTCCACCTCACTCTATGTAACAAGGATGGATGTACTAAGTTTACCTAACTCCACCTTCAATTGATCTATCTCCTCACCATGTTTTTCTTCGCTCACAGGTTCAGATTCGATTTTAAGACATTGGATTTCGCTCTCATTGAATGTAACATCTCTACTCACAATGATCTTAACCCCCTTTTAGCTCCTATCCCACAAATTGTACCTCGACACCCTTAGTGTAATCTAGAAAAACGCATTTTCTAAATCTAGGTTCAAGCTTTCCCTCGCTCTGATGAGAAAAAGCTATACAGGCAAAAGTTCTAAGCATAGAATAATTACTTAGTTTAACATACCATTTTTCATGCGGAGTATCACCTTTCAATGCAGCAGATAGAGTCAAATTAATCAGATAACAACCAGTCATAACAGATTCACCCAAAAAAGACTTTGGGACTCTAGAACTTAACATCGTGCATGACACTTTATTAAGTATGGTTCTATTCATCATTTCCGCTACACAATTTTGTTGGGGAGTGTAAGGAACAGTTTTACGTCTTGTTATCCCATTTTCTTTGCACATATTGTCAAATTCAGTGTCACAAAACTCTAGACCATTATCAATTCTCAAAAACTTTATCTTCTTATCGGTTTGGTTTTCAACTTGTCTTTTCCAATTATTAAAACTATGAAAAGTGTCGAATTTATCTTTTAAAAGATAAACCTACACTTTTCTAGTGTAGTCATCAATAATAGACAATAAATACATATTCCCACTTGAGGTGGGACTACTAGATGGACCTCATAAATCCGAATGCACATATTCAAGCATACTTTTAGTTTCATGAACATTCGTGGAGAAAGTAGTTCTATGATGTTTACCAAGCACACAATGATCATAGAAAGACAAATCAAACACAGTCATTTCCAAATGCACACGTTTCATTAAGAGGTTTAATCCCCTTAATACCCACATGTGCAAGTCTATTGTACCACTTTTGTATGTGGTCAGCTTTAGGAGAAGAGATAGAGGAATTTAAATCTCTCATCACTTCTTTAGTAGTTATATAAATATCATTTTTTCTAATTCCCTTAATAGAGACAAGTGCACCCTTAACCAACTTCAAAACTCATTTTCCAATTTTACCAGTGAAATTAGATTTCTCAAGTTTTTCTACTGAAATTAAATTTCTAAACAATTCAGGATTATACCTAACATCTTTAAAGTATGCACAAAGCCAGTATCAAACTTTAAAGTAGTATCACCAATGTCAACAACATTATAAGTATAATTATCACACAACACAACATGTCCATCATTTGATTCATGCAAATTTTCAAACCAATCTTTTTGTGATGTCACGTGAAAAGATGCACCAGAATCAAGTATTCATTCATGCAAACGAGAATTGGCAGTTAAATTCAATTCAACACGGTAAGCAATAGGATTCGTAATCATATAGACCCCACCATCACCACTGTCGAAAATAGAAGACAGTATATTTACTTCATCTCTATCTTTACCATTTTGCTTATTTTTCTCTTTATATCAATGCTTTATAAAATGTCTCGTATTCTCACGGCCATTATTTCTTAACATTGGTCCTACATTTGGATCTAGGCCTACCCTTACTCTTCCTTCTATCCCATTAATACTTGACTTGCCGCTACTTTGGTAACTATCATGAATGCTTTGCCTAAATTGAGTTCTACCCCTCATCATGTGAATCTCAACGCTTTTTCAATCATGTTTTTCAGCTATAATCTCCATCTCCTTACTTCTAAGAGAGTCAATAACAATTTCGGGTGTCAAAGTGTCTCTACCATACTTAATAACTTTTTTACTTCCTTATAAGTATTAGGTATGGAATTCAGCAAAATAAAAGCCTTATATGTTTCAAACACTGACTTTTCACAATTAATAATATCTAGAACAAGTTTGTTAAACACATCTAAAATGTCATCAAGATCTTTTGAAAAATCCATTTTGAAACTTGAAAAACGTTCAAGTAAGTAAAGTTTGTTTGGAGTAGATTTGAACAAATTTAAATCTTCCATTTTTTTCTAAAGTTCTTTAATGGTTTTCAGTTTACCTACTTTCCTCAAAACTACGTCAACTAAGTATAAAATAATTGAGGTATATACAAGCTCATCAGCTTCTTCTTTTTATTTTTTTGAAAAAATCAGCAGGAAAGTTGTCATCAATGAATTTTGAAACCTTTTGTTGAATTAATATACCTCTCATTTTTTGTTACCAGATAAAAAAAGTCCATTTTTCGCAAAAAGTTCCCAAATCAAAATTGTGTGTTATCATTTTTAATAATCAATAAAAAAATACAAGATCACAATTAAGTCACACAAAGTAGACATAGGTTTGCAAATATATACCGTTTTATATTCACAAGGTTATATTCTAATAACTTAATAGCGCAACAAGAGATATGTCAACTAAACAGTTTCACTCACAAAATATCGCAAAGATAATATGCTGAAATTTATCAAATAAACAATTTTAATTTTGTAGCAACTAAGAGCAAGTAATTCTTAATTTCTAGCACAAGCAAGGGGTACCCCACACGGTAACTCCATTCCTATTGTCATCCTCACACGATGACGCATTAGTGCTAAACTTAAACAAGATTAGCCAATTTATCAAAGCGGGCCTATCTTAGTCCGTAAATTTCGAGAAATATAATTTAACACTTTAGGGCCACCACTATTCGGCCAAAAGTCTGCAGCAACCAATCGAGTGCAAAATTGAATCCTGAATGCACGTGGGCAAAATGCCCAGATTTCACCATCTCGCCTTAAACAGAAAACTAACACCACAAATACGTTAGAAATAGTGTTAGGATAAAATGCCTAAAGAGAGTTTCGTTGAAGGAGCCCACGCGCGCCTCTTCGGAACCCCCACGCACTGCACCTCCAGAAACTCCTCCACTTTCATGACTCAAATCCGGTCTCCGTTTCACCAATGGCCTACTAGATTGACCGAAAATCGCAGTTGCAGGTCTAGTTATTTTGCAAAAAATTGGGCAATTTTTTCAACTGTTTTTCTGCCGATTTTTGATATGTTTTCGCCCAAAAATCACCACCATCAAACGCTCTGATCCAAATGTTGAAGGAGGATCTTCAATCACCAAAGATTCGGGCTCAATATCGATGAATCAAACACCACTATGTTTAACTCCAAAGCTAGAAACCAATATGCCCAAAACCCGCTTGCTCTCGGATTACACACAAAGGGCAAAGGTGTGAGGTTTTATCGCAGCCTCAAGATCAACCACAAAGGCCGAGAAAGAAGTAAAAAACGAAGCACCTGGAAGCATGAAGCCAAAGAGAAGAGAAGCCGCAACCGTTTTTTCTCTCAAACAAAGGGTACAATAAATCAATTTTCACATGCATTTCAGCAACAGTAATGGACAGCATATATAAAGGGTTTTGGTGGGCTTTAGGGTAATGTAATAAGACCCAATAGGTAGCACATAAATGGGATATCAACAAAAAAGTCATTCAAAGGTTATGGGTCTGGCTATGAATAGAACTAATTAAATTATGCTACTTCAAATAACCCAAATAGGTTATAGAATTGGTTTAAATAATTGTAGTATCAATATACTACTTCAACATCTAGTCGATGCCAAATGAATGAACAATGAACTAAAATTATTGTTCGGGAGGTCGTTTGACAACAATTTGCCTAACAATGTGCACTTCAATTAGAATTTTTCAATTCTTCAAATAAGGAATTCAGATCATACCCCAATTCTAACAAATAATTTTACAAGTAATGTGCTTCCATGGAATTTGTGCATAATTGACCACACACAAAAGCGCATACTCGCAAAATGCTATTTCAAACTTAAGCAAAATTCAAAGACATTTTACATATTCTCGTAAAACAATAGCAGGCACTTGGAAAGATATTAATAAACACGGACTCGTGACTTTTACACCGTATCATTTAGAGGGTGTGTGGTAGAGATTAAAATCAGATTAAAATTGAAAATATAGTCGTTATTGTTGACTTTTATTAGACGGGTGGGACCCAATAACGGCCATATTTTCAATTTTAATTGGATTTTAATCCGTACCAAACAAGCTCTTAATTTTATTTTTTACTACAAATAAATATAATTAACCATGACGTCACTTAAACGATACAAATGAAAATGACACTGTGCTTGGCAAATGACGGTTAACAAAAGTAGAAGTCATTAGAGTAATATTCAACTTCTCCTTTCATTCTGTATAAGCAACATCCATTTCAAAAGCATAAAATAGAAGCCCTAATTTTCTAATACAGAGAGCAAACACCAGTTTCATGCACTATTTAATTTTGCACACATTTTTAATGCTCAGCTGAATATGATATTATAATTTAATTTTAGATATGAGATACGTGCGATTAATTCTTTAAATTTTCATGCACGATCACATGTTTATAGCACGATCACATTGAGCCAAAATTGACGGCACGTAATATAAGCACGAAAAAAATACTTCTTAAGATTGATGTATAATTTATATTCTATTAATAAAAAATACGAGCATGTAAATATGGATAGAGTAATGATTTATCGAAATCATGGTATGTGTATAATAATAAGCAAATCACGATTTACTCAAACGTAGAAAATAGAAAAAGATTAAATAAAGCGAGGTATACGAATGCAAATCTCCTTAAAACAGATTTCGTCCACTGCACGGGTGCTAACATAATCAAATGAACGTTCATCTCTCAAAATACAATGTTTCTTCCAAAATTAATGTAGCACAATATTAATTTTACCGGGCAAACTAACGTTTAACTATACTATTCTGGATAGGAATTTATCGAACACAACAAAACTCAAAAATAATTTGAAAATCATTTTGTCGAAATTTAGAGAAAGAAAGAATTTGAAATCAATTATTAGGAATTGATTTAGAGTGAAAAAAGAATGAATTATGAGTGTTCCATTTATAGATTTTCATGTGTCTCTTCGAACGGTTGCATCTTTTGGCAAAATTAATTTTAATCATTAGATCGCTCCATTTTATATTTATTGGAATAGATTGCCCCTTATTAACAGGTCACGCCCATTCCGAAATAACATAACTATTTGACATGCATCATTTGCAATTGAAGATTTACAACTAGTTCTCGCACAATGGAAGACTTTTCTAATTCACACTTATAAATATTCCAAAAATTCCAACAAGTTATATAAACTTTTGATGCCAATTTTTGCATATTGAATCTTATAATAATATTAATTTAATTTTCTAATATTAAAATATATGGTATCAATGTTAAAAGTGCAAAAACATAAATCTAGCAATGAATAATGCTAATCGTGTATTTCGTGGTTTACATCTTTCTTAAAATTATTTGTGTTTTCAAAAGCAAATGGACGGTAAAACGATTTTTTTTTTAATTGGCGAATGATGTGTTGTCACGTGGCACGATGTAAACAATGATATCAAAACTCAAAAATAATTTGATCATGTCAATAGCATGGATTGATCCATTTATAGATTTTCATGCAATTGCATGGCAAAATATTTTAATGAATTTTCATTAACAGGTCACGAGCATAACTATACATGCATAAATTGAAGATTTACAACTAGTTATCAATGTTGTTATATAAACTTTTGATGCCAATTTATATTGATCTTATAATCTAATCATATTAAATCTAGCCTAAAAAAAAATTATTTGTGTTTTCAAAAGCAAATGGACGGTAAAACGATTTTTTTTTAATTGGCGAATGATGTGTTGTCACGTGGCACGATGTAAACAATGATATCAAACATGATATGCAATAGCATGATTGATCTGGCAATCTGAAATATTTAATGAATTTTCAGTGAGCTTTATTAAGATTTATTTATGTTGACATTTTAATTATTTTTCAATCATATTTGCCAAAAAAAAAAGTAATAATAATAATAATATCACAGTTCATAAATTTTAACAATATTATAATAATATTTTCTAGTAAAGTGATCTTATCTAAATCAAAATAAATAACAAGAAAGAAAAGATATAATTTAAATATAATAATTTAAAATAATAAATATTTACATTTTACTAAAGAAAAAAAATAAAAAAAATTGTGCATGCTTGCCACCATGCTACTTTTGGCATGTCAACTTGCTCCGGGTAAGGGTGTCCAAAAGTCTCGAATCGAATCGAACGGTTCTTCATAAGTTAAATACTCAAACGGATACTCGAATCGAGAACCGATGGATATGGGTCGGGTCTCGGGTCTAGACCAAAAATCGAAAAATCGAATAAGAACCAAAACTAAATTATTATTTTTTTTATTGAATTATTTTATTTTTATTATAATAAATTAACAAATTAATTAATTAAATCAAATCATTTCATAATTTTAAGCCTTGTACCTCAATTTTTTAGGGACTTTTAATTTATATTTCATTTTCTTTATGTAGACAGGTTGCTTGAAGCAAATTAATTGATATGGATCACCGACATTTTAATATTAATATCTACTTTTTGGTATCTGTATGCATTGAATTAATGTTTCGACAGCTAGTTATTTTATATTTTTTAATTGGGCTATGTTAATTTGTAAAAGTTACGAATGAAATGTCATTAGTTATATTTATGTAGTGTTGCTGTAAATGTAAAAAAAATTAATTATGGTATGGAACCGAAAGAAATCGAACCTGAACGGTTCCATAATTATATTTGGACCCGACGGGTTCATTTATTAAATACCCGAAAATTTTGGAACCAAGCAAAACCGAACCGACCTACAAAAAGCCCTAGCTCCAGATGCATGCATTTCCCAGTTCAGTATAATTACGACACCTCATATACCGTGCATGATACATGTCTGTATTTTGCATCGCACGTGTACCTAAAAGTTAGAATTATCGTTTTCGCAAGCACTATCTATTTAAATATTGATTAAATTATTCTTAACTTCTATTCGAATTAAAATAATTAATATTGACTTCAATTATTATACTAAATATTTTAAATATAAGATAACAATTAAAAAGTGGCACAGTAAAAGATATTGGAATTTTAACTTATGTAAAAAATGTGTTAGAACTCACGTAGTTCTTCCCTTCAATTTTGGTCCTCAATATATGTTTATAATGTTATATTCAATCGAATTCATTAATTTAATCAATTTATTTCTTTTGAGTTCAAATCAATATTATCTAAACGAGTGGACTTGTTTTAACTCCATGTGAATCATAGTAAACATCAATTAAATGTATTAAATTACCAAGGAAAAGAAAAATACAAAGAATTGAGTATTATGCACCAAGAATTGTCTTCTCTATGCCAAGAACTTGAAAACCCTTGTTCTCGATTTATTTTTCTTAATTTTCTTTCCCTTTTTCTTTCTATATTTCTCTACAATCTTCTATGGTGTAACCCCCTTTCTATGCCTAAAAGAGGTATATTTATAGAGGTGGACGAATTAAAGAGTTGTGCATTGAAAATGAGTCAAAATGGATCAATAAAAGTGAAGAAATTAAAAATGTTCAACATTACACGTCAAGTCGGGAAGAACAAGGGTCCACCGTGGCAAGCAAACCGCAATAACCATGGTAAACAAGGGCTTAGATCGGACTGCGGTTGATCAAGGTTCGCGGTTGATTAAGGTTCTCCTAAACTTTTTGAAATGTTAAATTTTGGTCCTCGAATATAGTTTGTCCTTTTTATCCTACTCTTCAATTGTGATCCGTGAACTTCCAAAGTGTTCTATTTTGGTCCACGAAACTTCATAATCATCCGGAATCGGTCATTCAAAAATTTTGAAAAAGGGCAAATTAGTCTGAAAACTTTCCAAAAAGTTGAATTTCATCCCAAAGCTTGTAATTTTCTTTCTATTGCTCTCTTAATAATTATTATCACGCTCTGCAATGCGGTTAGTCTTTAATTGCTCCGAACCAATTCTAGATTACCTCAATCACACATTTTTGTATTAACTGAATTCAAATATGAATTTTGCCTATAATTAAGATAGTTACACTAAATTGGATAAAAATCCGTCAGTTAACAATAATTTTTCAAGTCTAATATCATGAATTAATGTGTAAAAATAAACTTATCACATCATTCAACTTTTTAATATATATATACTTGTTGCTCTCACTCACCGATCGGTGACGTCGAACCACATGGTTAAACTATCTTTTAAACATGACCAACACAAACCATCCATCCGCGTCGAGTTGAGCGGTTAAACTATCTCCACCTATGACCAACGTGTGCTACACAGTTAATGGTACAATCTTCCCTTGGGCCCATTGAGCTCGACCCGTCCAACTAGCTGAACTGAGCTTGGTGGCAATAATCAAAGCCAAGCTAATGACCAATTTGAAATTTTTCTTGAACTTCATAGTGCATTAGTGAAATTAACTCATAAAAATTAGGGATACTTGCAGCAAATTTTTTCCAAACATTTGATTTGTTGCGGTCATTATCCATAATTTTTCCAAACGTTGCAAATGCGGCCTTTTTGGACTGTTTCTATCCATTTCTCCTTTAGTTGACCACCAAAATAAAAAAACTGACCACTTTCTACCAAAATTGGGAGGGCAAAATGGTAACTTACTATTTTTCCCATTAAAGGAAAATGTATCTTCTTCTCCCTCTCCCCCACCCCATGCACAAGCCCAACCCCTCAATCCAAAACCAGAAATCTACTACCGCCACACCCACCGCCATCGACCACCACCACTACCGTGAACAACAAATTCATCATCTTGTCCTTTTGCTCGTGTAAACTTGGTTCGAAACATTTTCTTTCCTACGCTGGCGCTAGAGTTGGAATAATAGTCCTCAAGCTCATCTCTTGACCCACTACCTAAACTCGAAGGCAAGGTGAGAGGGAGTCTCTACTGTTGCAGGTGAGCAACGTGGAGGTACCCACTTGGGCTTCTGTAGCTGAAATGTCCATGTGGGTGGTGGATAAGAATTAGCTCTAGTTGTTGGTTTTGGTGGTGGTGGTGGTAGTGGTAGTGGTGAAAGACAAAAGCACCACCTCTTTCAGCTTCCCTGTGGTGGCAATTGCACGCGGCACATTTGAGTGCATCCAGGGTTCCCTCATCTCACACAACAATAAACTCGACGTGGCCGTCATTGCCACAGTTTTTGTACTTAGGCTTCCTTAAGGCATTACCACAGTTTTAACAAAGCTCGGCATTTTAGCTGGCCGAGTCGAGTTAGAGTCAAAACTCGGTACGTTTTCGTACTGGGTACTTGGAATTGCAAGTTTTCTTCAAATTCTTTTTCAAGATAAACTTGTACATTTTGGTGTTCACAGTAGTGGTGGTGGTGGTGGTCAATGGCGATGGGCATTGCAATAACGGATTTCTGGTTTTAGGTTGAGAGGTTGGGCTTGTACGTGGAGGTGGGGGTGAGGGAGAAGAAGATACATTTTTCATTTCTTTTCTTTTCTTTTTGTTTTTAATTTACTTTTTTAATTATTTGATGGGAAAAATTGTAAATAACCATTTTGCTCTGCCCTATTTTGGTAGAAAATGGTCAATTTTTTTATTTTGGTGGTCAACTGATAGAGAAATTGATGGAAACCATCCAAAAGGGCATCACCTGCAACGTTCGAAAATGTTAGCGGTGACGACTGCAACAAATCAAAAGTTTGAGAAAATATGCTAATGTTTCAAAAGCTTGGAGTTTTTGCTGCAATTATCCCTAAAAATTATGAGAGCTTGGGGACTAGCTTGGCACTACAAGGTTCCAATAAGCTTAGTCAAGCTTGCGTATCCATGATCCAAGTTGACACTACTCAGTCCATTGTCACCCTATGATATTTGTAGTTGTACATTTATTTATTTTTCTTTGATGTAGATTTAACTTAAATATGTAATTTATTACGTTGCATTTTTCACAAAAAAATAAAAATAAAATTACATTACACGAAATATTATGTTACATACACAAATTGTTCGAGAAATAAATAAAAATAAAAATGAGAAGAGACAGAAGATTGGGATAATTCAAGAAAACTCATACCTCCCAATGTACATTGATTTTCGAGGAACCAAATACAGAGAATAAACTTGCAAAATAATTTACTCCAGACAACCTATTAAATAGATAAAATTAAACAACTAATACCTATTCACTATCATTAAATTTGAGTAACTCAAAGTCTAATAGAATCAATTATGTATATACCAATAATACCTACTCACTACCACTAAATTTGAAATAGAATTGAAACTTTGAATGTAATTATTTCTTTTTTTTGTTTATTTAATTTAATTTAATGGTGGAAATGAATGACATGGACGATTTTGTAAAATGCTTGTTGATTATAAAGGTGAAATGTCAAAATTGAAATGATGGAGATGATTTGCGTAATAGAGATGTTTCATATCAATTACCCTGTATTTGTCGGTGATTACGTTTTTTTGCTGAAATTTCTCAGATACTACAAGTTGACGTTTTGTACATCTCAATGCTAATTGGATTGACTCTCTCCTAACTCACCACTACATATTTGTCTTGATATTGCATGGGGTTATGATGGGATAATTTTATTTAATTTTTTTTTTATTGAGGTGGGTCTGTGATGGGGTAATTATATTTTTTATTTATTGAGCGGGTAATTTTTTTTTTTTTTTTTTTGAGGTGGGTCCCACACATGACCCACCTCATGTGTGTTGTCTTTGGGGTCCCCGACCCTATACACTCAACATTTCTCACTCATAATACTCAACTTTGTGCTCAGAGAAACGGACAAGAAGATGAATTAATCTATTCGTACCGAAATCTTTGACAACTTTGTTAACATAATGCCACATGGCGGCCCCCTATTGGAGGGGCGCCTGCGGCGGGCTCGGTACAAGTAGCATGATTGCAAGAAGATTTCCATGCCTTTTAATTTAATCGACATGAAATTTTGTGCCAGAATTTTCCCAAGAAGATTTCCATACCTTTCAATTTAATCGACATGAAATTTTGTGCCAGAATTTTCCAAGTACTATGTCTCTCATGAGTACACGTTAAAATTTTCATTCTCATTTTTCTACTTATTTTCAACCAAATATTCTTTAATAAAATAATATGTTTCATTACATCAAATAATTATTATTTTTTTTTCAACCACCTATTTTTCATCAATGTACTATTTCAAAAAACATTCTTCCAAAATAATTTGAATCAAACACACCCTATAAATTGAATTTCTTTTTACGTCTCAACTCGGACTGAGTTGACTCCCTGGCAACTCACTAGAGCCTACTCGTCTTGGTCGACCCCATCTTCTTGGCCATTTCTCTACGGTCAATGAAATTTTTCAATGGGCGGCTACAAACCTAGCCGGCTTGTAGCTCATCTATTAAACGAGCTCACGAACAAGGCTCGTGGGCCGGCTCGGTGAGCGTTCGCCTAGAAAACGAGCCGAGCAAGCGGCTCGACATTGACGTTCTGACGAGGACAAAAATGTAAAAAGAAATGAAACGTAAGCGTGCAAACGTCTAGCTTGTTTTTCCACGAGCTTTTGAACAGTCGAGCATTTCATTTTCTTTGTTTTATTTAAATTTGAGGGTATATTGGTCATTTTACACTGAAAAATAGTGAAAATGATGTTTTCCACACTAAAACTTTGAAATAGGGGCGAAAATGCAAAAAAATGAAATGTTGGGATGTTTTGCACACTAACGGTCAAACGTAGGGACGTTTTGTGTTAATAAGCCTTATTCTACTGTGATAAGCTATTTATTGACCTTTTACTTTAACCGGCATGAGATTTTGTGCCGGAATTTCCCAAGCACTATAAATTGAATTTCTTTTTACGTCTCAACCCGGACTGAGTTGACTCCCTCGCAACTCACTAGAGCCTACTCGTCTTGGTCGACCCCATCTTCTTGGCCATTTCTCTGAGCACAAACTTCTGAATTTTGCCAGTGGACGTCTTGGGAAGCTCATCCTTGAAAACCACCGTCTTTGGCACCATGTAGTGCGGCAATTTTGGCCTGCAAAACACCTTCACGTCTTTTTCCGTCAGATTTTCCTTCACCCCAATTTTCAAGCTCACAAAAGCGCACGGCGTTTCACCCCAGAATTCATCCGGCCGCGCCACCACCGCAGCCTCGTTGATCGCCGGGTGCGTGTACAGAACAGATTCAACCTCCACACTGCTCAAATTCTCCCCACCACTAATAATCACGTCCTTTGATCTGTCCTTGATTTCCAAGTACCCATCAGGGTGCATAACACCAACATCGCCTGTGTAAAACCATCCATTCTTCATGCATTTTGAGGTGCCTTGAGGGTCTTTGAGGTATCCTAGCATTACACAACCTCCTCTTAGTACAACTTCACCCAGCGTTTTCCCATCCCGATTGACTCTCTTTTCTGATTCGGGGTCAATCACATCAACTTCAGCCATTCCAGGAGTCTTAACTCCCTGTCTGGCCTTGAGCCTGGCCCGTTCAGTTGCAGGCAATTTGTTCCACTTCTGCTTCCACGAGCAACAGATAACCAGACCTCCAGTTTCCGTCAATCCATACCCATGAGTCACAATAAACCCCAGCGATTCAGTTCGGAGCAGCACCTCGGCTGGGGGCGGCGCTCCGGCTGTCATTACGTGAACTGGGCTTTCTAGCGTTTTACTGCCATCTGGAACATTTGATAGCATGTTAAGCACCACGGGTGCACCACTCATGTGGGTAACCTTAAGATTACGTATCAAGGTGTAAATGACAGTCGCATCAAATTTCCGGAGGCAGACGTTGGTGGCGCCCACCGCTGCCATCCCCCATGTGTAGCTCCAGCCATTGGCGTGAAACATGGGCAGAGTCCACAAGTAAACCGGCTCTTTTGGCACTGACCACTCGTGTAACGAATCCATTGAAACAATGAATGCCCCACGGTGGCTATGGACTACTCCTTTTGGCGAAGAGGTAGTTCCGGAGGTGTAATTCAGCGTTAAAGGATCAAATTCACTTTCAGGGCGTACCCAATTGAAATTCGAATCACCATCATGGACCATGCCCTCATAATTCATATATAAATCAGGGGATTCAAATTCATCATCAGATATAAAAACAAGAAGAGGACGTTGAGAATTCGGTGGGAATAAAGACAAGGCCTCAACAACCAAAGATTCTGATTGACAATCAACAAACACAAGCTTCGATTCGGCATGGCGGAGGATGACGGCGATGGTGCGTGCATCGAGGCGGAGATTGATGGTATTAAGAACTGCGCCGGCCATAGGTATGGCGAAATGAAGCTCGTACATGGCGGGGACATTTGGCGCCAACACAGAAACCACTTGGCCTCTCTTGATTCCCAACGATACAATTGAAGATGCCAATTTCAAGCACCTGACATAAGTTTCCGACCAAGAATAGGTGGCGGAATTATAAACAATTGATGGGCAATCGGCATAGACAGTGGCTGCTCTCTCCAGGAATCCAATGGGTGTTAGTGGGCTTGAATTGGTAGAACTTGGCTTCAATTGGTCCATGATTTCTTGTGGCTATGGCGTCTGGAGTGTGAAGGGGAGTGGCAATTGACAATTTTTGATAGAACTTTACAAAAACACAAGAATGCATTTATAATGTGTGAAAGATTAATGGAAGTACACCACTGCAACGTCATCAGGCTTTCGTAACCTAACTATGGTGGCAAGCACATTTCTCATTCCAAACCTTCCCTATGGTGGCGTCATATACCTTTTTAGGCCAACCATTATAACTAGTTGAAAAGTTTCCATCATTCCTGTCTTATCAAAACATTGCTTTCACGAAAATTGGTTAATATTGATCGTTTGACTTTGACTTAAATTAAAATTAAATTTTAATCTGATCCCTAAATACAGTAACGTTAAAAGTTGTACCATCAATGAATTGCAACAACTCTATTATATATCGCATTTTAATCATAACAACTCATTCTTTGACGTTCAATCCACATATTTTGAAATTGAATTATTTATCTAAAATTCAACCAATAAGACTTTACTAATTTATGACTATTATTTGTGTATTATATGAATGTCAGTGACAATTGTTGTTAACCAAGCAAACCATACAACACTCATTTTATCAAGCGAGGCTACTTTTTTTAATAATATTTAAATCAGACGAGGCTCACATCCATAAGAGAATATGTATAACCTCTTGCAATGAAGGTAAAATGGAATTATCCTTTTAAACTAACCAATTAATCATATCAATCTCTTAAAGAATCTCATAAAGGATATTTTTGTACTTAGATGAACGACTAGGATTCAATCTCTTGATCCAACGGTCCAGAGCTAGCATCGGCCTAAAGTCGCACCTTAACTCCATTTAAATCAACATTCTAATATTATTTTCCATTAGTCCTTACTAATAATAATACGAAAAGTTGTTTACGCGTAGTCGATGACTTGTTTTATAAAATAGTGTCATATCAAAGAGATTATTTAAATTTAAAATGCTCTATATTTTAAAGAGTGATTAATAGAAGAAAACCCTCTACAAACTTGTCCATGTGCGATATACTTTCATACATATTGAAAATCACAGAAAATTCATCTTCTTAGAAAATTTGTACCAAATACTGTTAGTTCGGTCGTTAAAAATAGTAAAAAAAATAGTCCAAATTGAAAAGGAATAATTGCAATTGTAGTACTCAAACTTTTTATTTTTTTTGTAAATTACATCAATTTTTTTTTATATGCGACATTCACAATCTCAAACATTTAAAACTTTATTTTCTTCCACTTCAACTTCTTCTCCAACCCACCTCGCTTCATCATTCTCTGCCACTATCGCGATTACAATCTTTGTAAGGTGCAACAACCACCACACTTTCAATTTCCATGTCTTCCATTTTCAATCACAAGTTGCAAAGTTAACGAAAGTATGGATTATGAATGATTTGGCACCAAATTTCAGCTGCAATAATGTTAGTCATCAGTCGCGCGTCATCTTGTTTACACAAAAATCTATGAGCTCATGGATGACATGCGCGTCATCTTGTTTACACAAAAATCTATGAGCTCATGGATGACATCAACCAGGAAGGGGAAGTATTTGGAACAAATAATCATATTTAGTTAAAATACAAAAATCAATAAAAGATGGGCGGGTATGGAAATCACCCAGACAGTAACCAATCAACCAATTTTAAGATGTTTGCAATTATGTATAAATTATTTTTTTAGAAATAAAAAAGCTACTGAAGATGTTGCGGTGATGAAAATGAGAGGTGCCTAAAATAATGTGTTTCACGTGTAATGGAAAGCAAATGTGTTCCACGAAGGGAAGATGAGTACGTTCTCTTTAGGAGAAAATTGCAATTACGGTACCAAGTTTTTCGCTTTTATGCAGATTTGACTCAAGTCTTTACTTTGTTGCATCCACGATATCAAACCTTGAAAAAACTCGTACATAAAATTCAAATGGATGAAAACTGTTAATTTTACTGTTAGTTGACCAGATAATTGACCTTAACAATAATTTTGACTATGTTAAAATAATAAATTTACATTTTTATAATAAAATAACTAAAATCAAATAATTTCTTCTTCTACATCCACCCCATACCCATACCCATACCCATACCCAGCCCCAGTCCAAAACCACCACCATTGCCACAGGGTTCCACCACACCCACCCAAAGTCGGACCCACATGAATAATTTATGTATGTGTGACATCTTAAATGAGTAACTATAAAATATATTTATAATAATTAAATGTAATTGAATTGGTAGAAAGGTCATTACTAATAAAGTTATTTTTTATTTGTCACGTATTTGGTCAAAGTATCAAAAGTAGTAGAGAAACACTAATAAAAAAGGGATTTTTCTAAAGTGACATGAACCCTCCAACCAATAGTTGACGTCACATACATCTACATCTACAATATATTAAAAGTGTGGATCGAGGAGAAACTTTTGAATTCTTCCAATTTCACCCTTTATATATTTAACTATATGTCAATTCTACCCTCATATATTTAATATAGTACTATTTAATATCCATTTAACTTTATTTAATATCCATTTAAGTGTAATACTCATTGTTTTATATTGGAGTGTTTAAAGTTTTGCATTAATCAAATTAAGTTTAATTACTTAAATTATATTATTTAAATTAAATTTACTACTTAAAATTGAAGCTCACATATATGATGTAATTTTATTATAATTATATAATATATTAATGGTTGCATTAATGTAATGGTAGCTTAATTACAATATAAAATAATATTTATTATAGTTTTAATATAATTATATATGTAGACGAGATTCGATTTTAAGCGATTGAACTTATTTTAATTAATATAAAATTGTGAGTACTCCAATATGAAAAATGAACTCTATGCTTGAAAGGAAATTACGTGAAATAAAATTGTAATTAATCTATCATTAATGCTGCCTTTAATATATTGTAATATTATTTTATGTGTGCATATATATATATATATATATATTATTTATTATTTATATACGTGAGCTTCACTTAAAATCAACATTCATCTACTTTTATATATATATTAAAATTTGAGATTACACAAAGAGATTACAAACTTTAGAATTTACAAAAAAAATTTCAAACTATCTTGAAGACGATAAAATAAAACTTTTAATTTACGCTTGAGAATACAGATGAAATGATTTGTTTTTAAAGACCCAGGAAAAAAAACTCTCGAGAGCCACATGAAAAATAATATAAAAAAAAATTTTACTTGCACTTGAGAGAATTTTGAAAAACATTATGAAAAACTTTCCACTTGCACTTGAGAGAATTTTGAAAAATATTTTTGTCCATCACTTGAGAGCTTCTTGAACTTTTTAATAACCAATTGACAAATTCTCTTTACTTGAGCACGTGAAAAACATCTTGAAACTTTCTTCTTTGGAAAATAATCATCTCATTCCCGACTTTTTGAATTTTTTTGTCAAGTCTTCTTTTTTATTGTCGGCAAAGTTGGGAGAAATAATTTTTGGGCTGGCAAACACATCTTGAAAAGTAAATTCTTTGATTTTTGAGCACGATACTGATGTAATTCATCAAGAAAACTTGGTCCATGTAGTCATTTGGTAGTTTTCTGATTTTCTTGATCAATTAAGTCATCAAGATCGTACCCATAACAATCATCTTCATTATGATAGACATGATTTGATTCTTCATTTGAGGTTTCTGACTTTGATATCTTTGAAGCTTCTTCTGCTAAATTTACAATTTTCTCAGAAATTACAGATAATTCTTCTGGATTTTTGCACTGACTTAACATAGCCAATAATTTTGATTTTTCTGTAAGAAAATCGACAGTTTTTTCTTGCTCTTTTTTAGAGGAAATTCTGATATTTTTTTGTTCTTGAATCCATGAGTTTACTGCATTAGGACAGCAATTTGTTTCATGAAATTTCGACCACCATTTGATTTTGAATCTTTTTGCAATCTTTTTGACATTGAATTCCGAACCAGAATTTTGAATAATTTGATAGTCCCAACAGAAAATCCATGAGACTTTGAGATTTATTAAAAATTGAAACAGAAGATTTTCTTGAGGTTTTAAAAATGTTTTTGCCTCTTTTTTTAAATGTTCGAACCCTTGACGAGTAACACTAGGTAAAACAGTCTCGTCAATGCAAAAATATTCGAACCATGTTTGAAACCATTTTGAAAAATTGTTTGAACAAACTTGAATAAAAAGAATAAACCAGGAATGCGAAACTAGTCTAAAGAAAATGACATTAGACCACGCATCAATGTAGTCAAAATAATTGAAACAACATTCAAATGAAGCATTTTTTGGAAGATTCATTTTCTTCTCATTCCATGGGTTGGTCCCCCAATCTTCATAAGACCACACCCTTTGAATAGAAATCTTTGAAAAATTAATGTAATTTTGTTTTTTACGATTTGGAGTATGAGTAATGATGGTTGATCCTGTTTTGCCGAGAATAGTTTCATAGTATTCTCTTGATTTTTTTTATATTTTTTGGTAAGAAATGGAAGTCTTAAAGTAAAATATCTTGAATACATTCATCAAGGGATGAATATCTATGGATCCATGAAGTTTTCATTTCACAAATAGAAAGGTAAAGAGGTTTTGTAAAATAATGAAAGGTAATTTGAGATGGATTAATTTCCGGTAACTTACCAGATCCTGTTTGGATGGCTTTTTTGAAGTTTGAAGGTTCATTTTGAATAGAAGCCTTTTGAGTAGAAGCTAATGTAGTTTTTTGAGAATTTGAAGATGAAGAATAAGAACTTGAAATATAATCATCAATTGTAAGTAAAGGAGTTGAAGATTTTTGCTTATTCTTCTTCTTAGAGGAAGAAGAGAAATCCATTTCTCACAAATGTATCACTCAACACTCTTCCTTTGCAAGAACTCTCTTGTTATGAAGTCTGCAAGATAGTTAGATTTTCCTTGTATATATATAATTTTGAAATCAAAGCAAGATAGAATAGTTTGCCATCTTGTAAAAATTTGTTTTGAAACATGATTTTTGACACTTTTTTGTAAAACATCTTTTGAAGTTTTACAATCAGTTTTTAGAATGATTTTTTTATTGATTAAATCATCTTGGAATTTTGAAATACATAAAACAATTGATAAAAAATTCTTTTGTGATCGTAGAATAATTTCTTTGAGGGCCAGTCCAAATTCCACTGCAAAATCTGACTAACTGTTCTTGTTTTGACATTTTGGAATCTGCTTTAGTACTCCACCATACCCTATATCAGAGGCATCAATTTCGACAATTATTGAGGTTTGTAGGTCAAGTATTGAAAGACAAGGTATACTTTTGACAGATGCTTTAACCTTTTGAACAACTAAAGTATGCTCGTGACTCCAGGGATCGGGCTTCTTTTGTAATCTTTTAAAAAGAGGGGTCTATATCAACCTAATGTCTTTAATAAAGTCTGACATGTAATTGACACAACTAATAAAGTCTTTAATAATAGTTTCTAAATGAATATTATGTCCTAAAAACCTAATATTTGTTTGACACAAAACAACATTTTTAGCAGATACTGCTAAACCATTTTTTTAATAATTTGAATAAATGTATGCAAATGCTTGAAATATTGTTCGATACTTTCAGAAAATATTAAAACGTCATCAATGTAGACAATGATAAAATTTGTAAATTGATTAAAAATATCATTCATGATTTTCTGAAATTCAGAAGGAGCATTTTTTAGACCAAAAGGCATAACATTCCATTCGTATTGTCCGAAGGGAACATTAAATGCAGTCTTGTATCTATCTTCCTCTTTGATTTGAATTTGCCAAAAACCAGACTTCATATTAAATTTGGAGAAGATACATGCTTTGAATAATCTATTGAGGATATCTTTCTTTTGAGGTAAAGGATAACGAATCCATTGAAGAGTAGAGTTGAGATGTTTATAATTGATTACGAGTCGTGGAGCTCCCCGCTCGATTTCAGCAGAATTATTGACATAGAAAGCCGAACAACTCCAAGGAGATTTACTCAGCCGAATAAGACCTTTTTCAGGGAGATCATTAATTTCCTTGACACAATGATCAATTAAATATTTGTTCATTTGAATTGGTCTAGATTTGATAGGGATATTGGATTCTTGAAAATCAGAGTTGGAAGGGAAATAATGTGTCTCTTTCTATCCCAAAATGCATTTGGAATAGTAGAGCAGATTTCTTTTTCAATTTGTTTTTGAAAAATCAAAAAAATTTCTTTTATTAAAAATTGTTGTAACTGTTTTTCAATTCTTTTGAATTTGATTTTTCTTTAAGAAATTGGATATGTTGCTTTTTAAAATTTATATTATTAATCATTTTTAAAATTGTTGCTTCTTTTAAGAAATTAACAATTTTAAAAGAGGGCGGATTTGTAAATTTGAAAAATATTTCTTGACCAAAGATTTTTGTAGACAATCCTTTAGAATTTGCTTTAAAAGGATAAATTTGAACGATAAAAGGTATACCAAGAATCACTTCTTGATCCAAATCTTTAACAAGATAAAATATATTTTTGAAACAGATATTTGAGTTGCAAACATATGCTCTTGAAAGTTTATATTGAATGTTGAGTCTTTTACCACTGACTCCATACAGTCGCTTAGTAGTTTTTTCAAAATACTTGGTAGGAATTAATCTTTCCCTAATACAATTTTGATCAGCACCAAAATCAATAAAAGCATGGGTTGAAAGTTTGAATTCTCTGTTAATGATAATTGTCAATAACAATACCATTTCTGTAACTGAATTCGGTTAATAACATTAACCTTCTCAGTTTCAGCTTCATCTTCTTTATCAGAAGATCGATTTGAATGATTCTTATCAGACGGACGAGGAGAATGATAAGCATGAGAAGTATCATTTGAATCGGACTCATCAAAAGATTCTTGAGAAAGATGTTTAGATTTAGATTTAAAAAGTACTACTTCCATTCGTACTTCTTTCATCTATTTTTCAAAAATGGCAATTTGAGATTTCATTTGATTTACTTCCATCTTCAAATTAGAAGTAGAAGCTTTCTTTTCTGAAAAACGATTCATAATATTTTGAAAGATGACGGGTTCAGATGTAGAAGATGAGGGTAAAAGAGTAGCAAATTTCTTTTGAGTTGTGGATCTTTGATTTGATCAACAATATCTTGAATGAGTTCTTCTTCTCTAGTAAGAACATTAATGGTTTTACAACCATAAACTTCTTTTCTTGACTAGAAGAAGAGGAGTTAGAAGAATTCTCTGACTCATAGTCAGAATCTTCTTGATATTGAAAAACAGGTTCTAATTCAGAATTAGATTCTTCGTCAGAACTAGAAATTACATTGAGAAGCTAGAGTTTAATATCTTCATCAATTTGAAGACTATTGATCTTATCTTTTATAGGACATTTATTTGAATAGTGTCTAGTCTGCTTGCATTTCCAACAAGTGACATCGCTTTTATTTTTGAAGCCTTTTTTCTTTGAAAATTTCGAATGGGGAAATTTTGAATATTTTTTGTAATATCTTTTTATAAAATTCTTTTCAAAATACTTTTCCTTCTTTGAAAATTCTCGATTCTTTCTTTTTTAAGGAGGAACAATTTTTTCATAGCCATATTGTTCACAAAAAGATCCGAGTTCCTTACGACTCTCAGTTCTTAATGATTTTAATTTGGCTCTGAGTTTTAAATCATTACAGAGAGCTAATCCTTCTTTACTGATAATAGTGATTATCTCTCCATACGTAAGATTTTGATAACCTTCGCTATCATATTCTCTTTTGATAGTGTTTTTGATTCTTTTAACAAAAAGTTTAGGAAGTTCGAATATAAATCTTTCTTTCCAAAATGACTCATCACAATCTTTACGAAGCACAATTCTTGTAATAAAAGTATCTTTATACCATTTGAAATCTTGTAATGAAGGACAATGAAGGTGCGTAAGAATATCCGAATTCTTTTCAACGAAAGAAATAGGATTTCCTACGAAATGTTTGATAATGATATAAACAAGAGTCATGAAACTATTGTTTTGTCCTTGATTATCAATAGCAGAAAGAATATCATTTATTTTTCCGTCAGTTATATAATTATACCACCAATTTTTTAGGCATCCAGCAAAACCTATAGTGATATAATTGTATGCTTGAGCAGGAATGATATTTGAAGCAAGATATGAGTTGTAACATATAACCATTCTTTCACACAGTTGAATAACTTGATATTCGGATAACCCATCTAAAATCCATTCAACAATAGATTTACTATCATATGAATATTGTTTTGAAGATTTCTCTTCAAAGAGCAAATCAGGAGGAATATGAGAAGAATAATAAGGAGGGTCTTTAGAAGTTTGTCTACTCAACTTATTAACTTGAGGAATTTCATCATCAATGAATTGAGATTCAATTTCATCAATGGTGTTAATATTTTTTGAAGAGGAAATTTTTGATAATTGAGTGGCTAGTTCTTTAAGAACTTTTGACTCGGTGTTGAGACTGTCTGAATATGAGACTTCAGGAATTCTACAGAAAGTAGGAGTGATAACTTTCTTTTTCATGGCTTTTGAAGATTTTGATGAACTCTCAACATCATAATTGATTTTAATTCTATTTAATTGAGAACAAACAGATTGTAGAACAATATTAGTATAATTGTTCTGAGACTGAATATTTTTGATATATTTAGCAACAACTATTGATTCATCTGGTTGTTCAGCAGATATTTTTTTGAGATGAGAAGCAAGAATTTTAGTCTTTCCTTGAGAAACGACTATTTCTTGCATATGAGGATGAAAAGATTGAATCGATTCTTCGGAAGGTGTTTTCCAAGCTTTTTTAGGAATATCATTATTTTGAATTATTTTCTTCTTCTTTTGAGTAAGTTTTTTGTTAAAAACTTTGAAATATGCCTACTCATAAAAACTTAAATCTTCTGAGTATTCATAAAATTCTTTTCAGAAGGATTAAATTTCTTCTTTTGAAAAACTTTTTTGAAATAATTTTTGAAAATTCTTGATTTCTTTTGTCTGATCAGTTTTGAATTCATTTCTTCTATTAATAGAAGAAATTACATTACATTGCTGATCAAGTCTTTCAGAAGGCGGTAACATATCCGATAAAGTCGGTGAACCATGTTGCTTTGGATCATCTTCCTTTTCTGAGTTACCGAAATGAGCTCAAGGAACATTTGGATCAAAATCAACTCCTTTAAAAGAAGAAGTTGAATTTCTAGCATATTGAAAATAATTAGATTGAGGTTTATCATCTATTCTAACATTGTCGACATTTCATGCAAAAGATTATAAATTGTACGTTTAATTAATATAATAGATAATATAATTATTAAATTATAAAGGACAATAAATTGAAAAGAAAATTTGCTTAAATGTAATCAACAGTTAGGAGAGAAAGAGTCGAAGATGGAAGAAATTATCCATCCATCTTAAAAACATTAATGATTACTCCTAATGATTATGAGTTGCTTACCTTTACCATATTTGTATCCACCCACTAATTACAAGCTTAGCTTCTCAATTACTCATTTTTCACTAAAATCAATTTTTTAAGTATTAATAAAAATAATATTATGGGTTCTAAAATATAATCAATGTAGTATTGGGTATTTTATTATTATTGTACGTTCATTTTTGTATTAAGCATAAAAATTAATGGTGATCAAGTAACTTATTAGATATAAATATACAAAGATTTTTTTTCTCTCGAGATATTTAAAGGGAGAATTTAAATTCCACCATTTGTATATATCCCATTTAAAAGAAAAGAAAACTTTTTGTCTTAAGAATTTTAATCCTATATCTGTTTTGAATGTAATTTTGGCTTTTAATTTAAAATAAATGCTACGGTTTAATACGAAGAGCATGATTAAGACGTAATTTTTGTTTCAAAATTTGAAGATATTTTTTTTGTTTTTTACTTTTCAAGGGAAAATAGTTTATGTTACGGACAAAATGAGTAATTTTTTATTTTGAAAATCATTTATGTATCTTCAGTTTACTTATGAGTAAACAATTTAAATTTAGTCAAATGTACATCTCTTAATTCGATTATTCTTCGTGTCCGTCTGTACCACAAAATTGGTTGATGTCGTTGTAATAGTTGAAAATAAGAGTTCAACCAATTCCTAACATAAACACATAAGTAAACAAAACATTACATTTCAGTTATATATATTATTTAACAATTTTAATTTCTTTTCTAACTTCATTAATTACTTTACTTTAAAAATATTATGTATATCATTCATTCTGTACATAAAATGTGCAACACGTGCTTATTACTAGTCCAATAAAAAGAGTGTTAGTATTATAAATACAATAATGCTAAAAGTTGTACCTTCAATTTTTTAGCACTATAAATGTTACAAGTAAAATTGTAGCAACTCTATTATACATCGCATTTTAAATTATAACAACTCTATAATATATTAGAGTTGTTACAACAGCGCCCATTCTTTGATGGTCAATCCACATATTTTGAAATTTAATTATTTATCTCAAGTTCAACCAATAATACTTTACCAATTTATGAATATTATTTGTGTATTATATGAATATCAGTGGCAATTACTATTAACATACAACAAAGCAAACCATACAACACTCAATTTATCAATCTTTTTAAAATAGAGTAATTTCATTTGTAAGGAAACATTTCAACAGAAACGCACCAGAATACTCACAAATGGGGTGGGCCCCATCGTGTATTAAAAAAAACCGCAGACCCCGCATGGTGTGAGTGTTGTGTGAAATTCTGGTGCATTTCCTTCTGTACATGAAGTAGCTCTCTTTAAAATAACCAATTAACCATAGCAATCTCTTGAAGAGTCTCATAAAGGAAATTATCATAAAGGATCTTTTTGTACTCTAGATGAACAACTGGGATTCAGTCCCTTGATCCAACGGTCCACAGCTAGCATCGGCCTAAAGTCGCACCTTAACTCCTTTAAAATTAAAATCGGGTTTTGCAAACGTGCCTTTGTCACTTCTGATATGTTGGAAAATTCTAACATAATTGGGGCCACACGTAACGTATTAAAATGTGTGGTGCTATTATTTAAAGTTTATTAGTCAATTAAAGTGATCTACCAAAGATGAATTTTGACTAATGGGTATTAAGTTTCATGGAATGAAAGTGTAGAGACCGGATATTTGTTTCAAATTAATGAGGGGCTGATTTGAATCAAATGAAAGATAATGACCATTCATTATCTTATTCCTTTTAGAGGGGTTATGGTCCCCAATTGTTGGGTTCTTCAAGCTTCTCTACATCCCCATCAATGGAGAGCAAATTTGATAAGAAGATCACCAATCAATTGGAAGATCATAACCAATTCCGGCGAAAAATCAGACACCTATGGATCTATGGTTCAAGGTACGCTTCTGTTTTCATTTTGATGTTCTCGTTAATTTCAACATGGACGATTCAAGGTTGATTATTGATTGTTTTAGATCAATAATCCTTAACATATTTTATATCAAGTGGTATCAGAGCCGATCTATTGTTGAATTCTTGAGAAATTGAAGATTTAAATTCTGAATTTTATGGATTATTTGATTTCCCTATTATTTTATGCAATTTGGATTTATTGGTATATGGATCTAGCATGAAATTATGTGGATCTTGATAATATTCAGATTTTCTTTTTATCAAGAAAATTCGGATTTGAAATAAAGATTTAATTTAGGATCTATTAGATTTTTTCAGATATGTTTAAGGTTTCAGTTTTAAAAAAAAAATTGTGGCAGCCGCCGTGCCGGTGGCGACGGGGCTGCCAGCAGCGAGAAAAACGCTGCAACCAGCAGCGTGGCTGGCAGCAGCGCCACGCTGCTGGTCACAACAGCGAGCCGGGCAAATTTTCGGCCTATTTCTGGCCAGCATGGCCGCCGCACTCAGGCGGCGGCTCCGGCCCTTGGCGGTGCAAGAGGGAAGATGGAGGGGCCTCTTCCATTTTTTGTTTGGGGGATTGGAGGGGGCGGGCCCTTCTGCTGCAAATTTGAAGTGTTTAGGCCCTTGGCTGCAATTTAAGGATTAGGGTTAAAATTTAAGTTTTAGCCCCTAAGGTTTAAAGTATATTCAAGTTGGGCCTTAAGGTTATGGGTATTAATTACTCAACCCCTAAGGTTTAAAGTTCATCCTATTGGGCCTTGTCAAGTTTTGGGTTTAATAATTCAACCCCTGAAGTTCTGAAATTAATTAATTTGGGCCATTTAAGTTCTGAATTTTGTAATTAAGCCCCTGAATTTTCATAATTGGTTTAAATTGGCCCCTAAAGTTTCTAAAAAAATTATTTTTTGACTTCTATACTTTCCAATAATTTATTTATTGACCCATAAAGTTTTGAACTATGAAGTTTTGGGTCCCTAAAGTTTTCAATAATTAATTATTGGTCCCTAAAGTTTTGAATTAATTAATTTTGACTCATAAAGTTTTGAATTATTAACCCTCAGGCCCTTAAAGTTTCAAGATATATACAATTAAGTATTCCGCTTTTCAAATTTTGGTATAAAGGACTCATTTAAGTATATAATATTCAAAAGTGAATTGATTGAAGTAATATGTTGCCAAAGCAACCTCTCTTGTGGAAATTAATTAACTTAGAATATTAGAAGGAATTCGTGTGTATGCTTGTTCATGCGGATATTAGCCGGTCCAAAGGAAGGTTAATATTTGGCCGAATTGTATGCACACTTGTGGGGGTAAATGTGTGACAATTATAAGGTTTCCATGTGAATAATAAATCAATCCAAAGATGGGTTTATTATTTGACATGATTTATTGTCAATGTTTGATCACTACATCAAGAGTACCACTTACAGTTAATATTACTGTCCAAAGACTTGATATTAATGATGTGCTAGGTATCTTGAGATGGGACGTACCATTATTTGAATAACTTAATTGTTTATACAGATTCCAATGTGAACATGTTAATTGGGAACAAGTTCTCTATTCAGTTAATCCATCCACTTCTGCTATATCTGTCAACATCAACTCCATTCCAGTGCTAAACAGAACAAACTTCAAGTATTGGATAGAGAACATATTAATTGTTCTGGCTGCAAAGATCTAGATCATGCGCTCTGGATTGAGCAACTCGCTTCTCTTACGGAAGAAAGTTCATCTGATGGAAAAGAGAACTTTGAGAAGTGGGATCGCTCAAATCGCATGAGTCTAATGATAATTAAGCACGGCATTCCGGAAGCCTTTGGAGGCACAATATCTGAAGAAGTAACTAATGCTAGTGATTTCTTGCCGAAATGAGAAACGTTTTGCGAAAAAACGATAAGGCTGAAACAAGCACGCTTTTGCAAAGCTTGACTTCAATAAAGTATAAAGGCAAAGGAAACATAAGAGAGTACGTCATGAAGATGTCTCACATTGCTTCTAAGCTTAAGGCACTAAAGCTCGAGCTGTCTGATGACTTGCTCTTACATTTGGTATTGATTTCGCTTCTTGCACAATTCTGTTGATTAAGGGCAGTTACAACTGTCAAAAAAAAGGGAAAAGTGGACTCTTAATGAGCTCATTTCCATATTATGTGCAAGAAGAAGAAATACTAAAGTAAAATGAAATTGGCATTGCTCATTTGGCAAGTACTTCTAAGGATAATAAAGAATAACAAAGCTGCATTCGGTTTGGTTTAAAATAAACAGCAAAAGTCTGAAAATGATAAATTAAGCTGTAACTTTTGTGAAAATTTGGGATATATAAAGAGAAATTGTATTAAATATCACACTTGGCGTGTAAAGAATAGTACACTTCTCATTTTGGTTTGTTTTGAGGTAAATTTAATGTCAATACCTAGACACACTTGGTGGATATATTTCGGTACTAATATTCAAATAAGTGTTTATATGTGAGGTTGGCTGATCTGCCAAAACCAATTGATGCTGAAAGATTCATCTATGTGGGGTGATGGCAAATCAGTTAAGGTTGAGGCTATAGTGACTTTAGGTTATCATTAAAGGCTGATTATTATTTGAATTTGAAAGAGACATTTGCGGTACCGTCTTTTGGACGGAATTTGGTTTCTATTTCTACATTGGACAAATTTGGTTACTCTTGTTCAATTTGAAATAGTCAGGTTGATCTCTTTCTGATACCCTATATCAGTTTAATACAGTTGCCTCTTATAAATAAATCTTGTATGTGAATCCGCATGGTATTGAACATAAATTAACCAATGAGAATTCTGCTTTGTTTTGACACAAGCAAAAAGGTCACTTCTCTCAAAAGAGAATGAAAAATCTTGTGTTAGAAGGAATTCTTGATTTCCTTAATTTTTTGACTTAAGTATCAATATCAATTGCATTAAGGAAAATTAAACAAACATAAGGAGATTAAGTGCCATATGACTTCGGACGTCTTAGAACTAATTCATACGGTTATCTGTGGACCATTTCGTACGATTTCTTGGAATGGTCAACAGTCATTTATTAAGTTCATAGACGAATTTTCTCACAATGGCCACATATATCTCATTTATGAGGAATCCCAAATATTGGACATGTTCAAGGCATACAAGACTGAGATTGAAAATCATCTCAGTAAAAGAATTCAGTAAGTCAGATCTTATCATAGTGGTGAATACTATGATAGATATGACGAATCAGGAGAACAACGTCCAGGGCCTTTGGAATCATTCCACGATACATCAGGATCTTTCTAGTAAATACTGCAGCTTAAATTCTGAACACAGTTCCAAATAAAGTAATTTTTCAGGGGTTATCAAGTCAATTTTCAAACGGGAAATGTTCGGTTCCTTGAGGATGTAGAGTTTGCGGGGGGAGATAAGGTTATAAGGTTTGTCTTGAATGAAGAATATGTATATAATTCTTTTGTTGCAATTGACAATGATTAGGTTCAAGGACAAATTCTTGCTCCAGATCTTGTTCAAGAAGCAATTTCGGATCAAGACTTCATTACATAATCCCCTATATACAATCAAGAGATTGTTCCAGGAATTCAAACTCAACAACCTCAAGTACAAAGTTATTAAGGAAATTCACTATAAAAGGGAGAAAGACAATTCTGGATATTTTTATAGTCTCTCTCCAATAAAATAAGGATGACATGTATTGGTGAAAGAAGATCTGATCAATCAACTTTCATCAAATAATGCAAAGTAATAACTCTCAAAAGTGGATTGATGCCATGAATAAGGAGTATAAGTTTATACAAGACAATAAAGTTTGGGATCTTGTCCCATTACCAGAAGGTGCGAAACCCATTGGTTGCAAATGGATATTTAAAATCAAAAGGGATTCGAATGGTAATGTGAAAAGATATAAGGCTCGTCTTGTGGCTAGAGACTTTATTCAAAAGAAAGGCATTGGCTACAAAGAGGCTTTCTCTCTAGTTTCAATGAAAGACTCTTTCAGGACAATTATGACATTTGTTGCACATTTTGATCTTGAGCTACAACAGATGGAAGTTAAGTCGACGTTTTTCAATGGTAACATTGATGAAACGATCTAATGGTACAACCAGAAAACTTTGTGTCAGGAGATCCAAAGAATATGGTTTGAAAATTAAAGAAATTCATCTATGGGCTTAAGTGGGTTTCCCGTTAATGGTATCACAAGTTTCATCAAGTAATTGTCTCATTTGGTTTCGAGATGAATGTTGTTGGTGATTGTGTGTATCACAAGTTCAATGGGAGTAAACATATATTCCTGATTTTGTATGTTGATGACATACTGCTTGCCATTAATGATATAGTTGCACGAAACTAAGAGATTTTCATCAAGGAATTTTGAGATGAAAATTTTTGGTGACGTCTCTTTTGTATTAAGGATTTGGATACAGCGGGATTACTTTCGAGGTATTCTTGGATTGTCACAAAAGAGCTATATCGATAAAGTATTTAAAAGGTTTGGCATGCAGGACTGTAAATCAGATGATACCCCTATTGATAAGGGAGACAAGTTTAGTCTCAATTAAAGTTTCAATGATAAATTTAAAGAAAATGAAATACGTAAAATTCTATATGCTTCAGCAATTGAGAATTTAATGTATACTCAAGTTTATACACATCCGGATATAGCATTCATTGGAATGCTAGACAGATTTTTAACTAAATTTCGGGATGGAAATTTGGAAAGCAGCCATAAGGTTATTCAGTGTTTATAGAGAACTAAGGATTACATGATCACATTCAGGAAAATCAGACCAATTGGAGATCGTTGTATAATCTGATTATGATCATGGAATTGACTGCAAAATATTGTCACTGGGCTGCATATTTTGGATGGAATTGAAAGACCATTTAAGTTAAGTTATTATGTGACAATAGCAGTCTTGTATTACAACGGGAACATGACGATGTCAAAGTCTAAAGACATTAAGTTCCTAGTTGTTAAGGAAAGAAATCAGAGTGGTTAGATTTCTATAAAGCATATAGAAACAAACTCCATAATCATGAATCCATTTACTAAATGGATACCACCCAAGGTCTTTCATGAGTATATTGCTCACATGGGTGATTCATCTTTTGATGATATGTCGGTCCAGTGGGAGTTTGTATTTGGATGTTGTCTGTTTTAGACACATATTTTATCCATGGATATTCGGTTAATTTCAGAAATAAAGTATTCAGTTCAGTTCCACTCTGATTAAAGTTTATGGTTGATCTCACTTAAGAAATAAGGTTGGACCAGTTGGAAATAGACATGTTGGATCACATAACATGTAATTTACATGCTACACTTCCATGATTGATCTATGTCATTTGGTTATATGGGTGTACGTGACCATTGATGGATTTAGTCACGTTAAATGTGACGAAAATCGCTTTGATCCTATATCAATATGACTGATGGACGAGATTGTTTGCAATACCCATAATAATAATAATAGCAAAAATTTTGAGCTCATAAGGTTGTGCACATTTGAAAGGTTACACGTTTGGCCCAGTGGGAGATTGTTGGAAAATTCTAACATAATTGGGGCCACACGTAACGTATTAAAATGTGTGGTGCTATTATTTAAAGTTTATTAGTCAATTAAAGTGATCTACCAAAGATGAATTTTGACTAATGGGTATTAAGTTTCATGGAATGAAAGTGTAGAGACCGGATATTTGTTTCAAATTAATGAGGGGCTGATTTGAATCAAATGAAAGATAATGACCATTCATTATCTTATTCCTTTTAGAGGGGTTATGGTCCCCAATTGTTGGGTTCTTCAAGCTTCTCTACATCCCCATCAATGGAGAGCAAATTTGATAAGAAGATCACCAATCAATTGGAAGATCATAACCAATTCCGGCGAAGAATCAGACACCTATGGATCTATGGTTCAAGGTACGCTTCTGTTTTCATTTTGATGTTCTCGTTAATTTCAACATGGACGATTCAAGGTTGATTATTGATTGTTTTAGATCAATAATCCTTAACATATTTTCTATCATGATATTATTTCTCATTGCTAATAATCATAGGAAAAGTTGTTTAAATGCGGTTGATGACTTGCTTCATAAAATAGTGTCATATCCATGAGACTATTTAAATTTAAAATGCTCTATATTTTAAAGAGTGATTAATAGAAGAAAACAATCTACAAACTTGTCCATGTGCGATATACTTTCATACATAGTGAAAATCGCAGAAAATCCATCTTTTTAAAATTTTTGTACGAAATACTCTCTTGTCATCAAGATCTGTTAGTTTGGTCGTTAAAAATAGTAAAAAAAAAAAAAAATGTCCAGATTGAAAAAGAATAATTGCAATTGTAGTACTCAAACTTTTTATTTTTTTGTAAATTACTCCATTTTTTTTTATAAGTGACATTCACAATCCCAAACATTTAAAACTTTATTTTCTTCCTTAACACGCCCCACTTCAACTTCTTTTCCAACCCACCTCGCTTCATCATTCTCCGCCACCATCGCGATTACAGTCTTGGTAAGGTGCAACAACCACCACACTAGTGGTGGCAATGGGCCGAGCCGAGCCGTCTCGGCCCATGCCAATACGAGCTCGGCTCGTGCTCGCACGAGCCGAGCTCGTGGCTCGTTACCCACGAGCCGAGCTTAGGCTCGGCCCGTGGGTTTTTGGGCGAGCTCGGCTCGTGCCCGAGCTCGCCCAAAACGAGCTGAGCGGCGAGCGCTCGGCTCGGCTCGTTTTTTTTTTTTTTTTCTTATAACATACCGACACTAGTTTAATTGTAAAAGATATATATATATATATATATACACATTTTGTGATTAATTTCTAAATATACATTTTCAAAAAAATTTATAATTTTTTTAAAAAATAATAACAAAAATTATTTTGTTGAGTTACTAAGTTACTTGAGTAATAATGTAATATATTTTTTGTTTACCATTTTATACTTAAACTTAAAAATAATATATATGTAAAGTATAAACACATTTTATAAACCATTTTTTAAATATACATTTTTCAAAACATTTTTATTTTTTATAAATAAAAAAATAAAGATAGACCCTCCTCCTTTATCCGGGCTTGGGACCGGCTACTTCAATTTTTAGTAGGCGGAGTTAAAAATTGTACACGAACAACTTGTTACGTGTACAATTTTTTAAAAAATATTATAAATGTATGAAAATTAAATTTTGTGATGATTATGGTGAAATTAAATATCACTTACTTGGTTACAGGCAATTTCGGCATATTTATCTTGAATTCGATAACTAGCGTCTTCCCAATCTTTCACGCACATTAACGCTTCCAAAATATCTTCTTTGAGTCGACTCCTGACCTCAGAGAGAACCCTCTTCCCTGCACTAAAAGCAGACTCCGAAGCTACAGTGCTAACAGGAGGTGTTAGTAGATCTTTTGCCATTGCAGAAACTACTGGCCATCGACGTTCATTATCTCGCCAAAATTTAATTACCTCTTCTGAATTTTTCTTAACTTCTTTGTTAGTAGGCAAAGTATGACGAAAGTAATCGATTAATTCAGATGGCAACGCATTTGGACTATTACTCGAAGTTTGAGTACATGCAGTGGATGACAAACTACTACTACTACCACCAGATGAACCACATGCATATGCAAATGAATTAAATCTATATGAGTTCATGCTTTCGAATAAATCTAAAATTACATCGTCGTCATCCGTTGGATTAGTGGGAGGAGTAGATGTAGGTACACGAGTAATATGTGTACCCATTCGTGAAGCATATAATTCGTACATTTCACGTAATGTTTCTTCCAAATTCCTATAAGTAATAGGTGTACTAAAAGTTAAATAATTTGAAATTTTATCATTTACAAATTTAGTACCCGATAAATTAAATCGGGGGTCCATGACGCATGCTAAAGGAAATAACATAGGTAATTCTTCCCAATATTTTCTGAATTTTAATTCCATGGAATATATAACTGCATGAAAATCGGGGTCATTTTGAAATCGACGAAAAGTCTTAGCAATTGCATAAAGACGTTCAAGAACCATACAACTTGTAGGATAATAAACGCCAGACAATATATTTGTAGAATCATAAAATGTGGACAAAAAATGTTTTATTTTAATAACTATATTCCAATCAGTTTCATTTAAAATAGTTTCGTCTTCATCTCTAACATGCCTATTGTTATAAAATTCAGTAATTAAATGTTCGAAACCTTCACATGATTTTAATAATAAGTAAGTGGAATTCCATCTATGGCCTACGTCAGTAATAAATATTTTTGTATTTGTCATTCCATTTTCTGAACAAAATTCTTCAAATGCTTGTTTTCGACTAGGTGTAATCGTGATATATATAAGTGCACTCCTAATTCGGTCAATTTCATCCTTAACATGTTTTAAACCGTCTTGTACTACTAAATTAAAAATATGACATACACATCGAATATGAAATAAATAACCACCAAAATCGGGTTGAAGTACTCTATGCAATTTATCGATAACAACTTTATTTACGGTAGCATTGTCGAAAGTAAAAGAACGAATTTTGCTCTCGCATTTATACTCTTTAACTATATTTATGATAGCATTAAATATAGTTTGTGTGTTGTGTGGGTACTCAACAATTTTAAAAGCAATAATTTTTTTATGCATAACCCAAAGTGGGTCTAGATAGTGTGTAGTTGCAGCAATGTAACCTCTCTTATTAATCTCTTCCCACATATCAGAAGTTAAAGATATCACACCCCCATATTTCTCTAAATCATTTATCAATAGTTGTTTTGCATGAAGAAAATATTTAATTGTATCAGCACGGAGAGTATTTCGACTTACCCCAACGTACCTCGGCTGAAGATATGTTTTGACGTAGTTCACGAAATGTTGGTTGTCCGCTATTGCTAGTGGTAACTCAGACACGACAACAAACTTCACCATTCCCGTTCGAGCTTCCTCCTCTGAATACATCCATGTAGAAAGTGGCGTAGTACCACTGGCGCCTGGAGAACCAAACTGTAGTTGAGTTTGACCAGCTGGAAGAAACCCATGTTTGGTCACACATGCTTTGTAGTGACGATTGAGGTGGGTAGTTCCAATGCCTCTTTGCCATGCCAGTCGTTGTTGGCAGTATTTACATACTGCTTTGGTTTCGGGGATTCCATCGACCAAACGACCGGTTTGAACCAATTTAAAATGATCCCAACATTTTGCCTTGTTCTTCCTCTTTCTTTTCCCTCTTGCATCGAGAATATTTGACGTAGGCTCTTCATGTTGTTCCAAATCAATTGGACGACTACCTTCATCAACGTCGTAATCTTCAATATTTTCTGGAATTGGTAATTCATTGAGACCGGAGAATTCATTCCCAAATTGATTTTGGGCAGGTGTTTGTATTTCGTTCTCCATACCGAACAAGTTTTCAACAAATGATCGTGAATCCATTTGTTAAGAATAATAGAAATTGAATATAGAAATGTAGAAGATGATTATAGAATGAATGAATGATATTGTTGATAAATAAATGGAGATTTGAGAATGTAAATTGTATAGAGTAGAGAATGAGAGAATATAGATTGATATTGGTGGAAAAAAAAGTTTGATTTAGGTGGGTATTTATAGAAAAAAAAATAAAAAAAAAATAAAAAAATATTGAGGACCAAAACGGTCACTGAATAAATTCAGTGACCGTTCTGGTCAATAAATTCAGTGACCAAAACGGTCACTGAATAGTTTCATTCAGTGACCGTTCTGGTCACTGAATTTATTCAGTAACCGTTTTGGTCCTCAAGAATTTATTCAGTGACCAGAACGGTCACTGAATTTAATTTAATAGTTAATTTTTTTTTTTATATAATAACGAGTCGGCTCGTCTACAGTGACGAGCCGAGCAGGCTCGGCTCGTCACCCGTTTGGGCGAGCTCGGCTCGTGCTCGGGCTCGTTTTTTTACGAGCCCGAGCGGCTCGTGGGCGTGAACAGTACGAGCCGACGAGCCGCTCGGCTCAATTGCCACCTCTACACCACACTTTCAATTTCCATATCTTCCATTTTCAATCACAAGCTGCAAAGTCAACGAAAGTATGGATATGAATGATTTGGCACCAAATTTCAGCTCAAATAATGTTAGTCATCAGTCGTGCGTCATCTTGTTTACACAAAACTCTATGAGCTCATGGATGACATCAACCAGAAAGGGTAAGTATTTGGAACAAATAACCATATTTAGCTAAAATACAAAATCAATAAAAGATAGGCGGGTATGGAAATCTCCCGAACAGTAACCAATCAACCAATTTAAAGATGTTCACAATTATGTATAAATTATTTTTTAGAAATAAAAAAGCTACCAAAGATGTTGCGATGATGAAAATGAGAGGTCCTTAAAATAATGAGCTTCAAGTGTAATGGAAAGCAAATGTGTTCCATGAAGGGAATATGAGTACATTCTCTGTAGGAGAAAATTACAGTTACGGTACCAAATTTTTCGCTTTTATGCAGATTTGACTCAAATCTTTACTTTGTTGCATCCATGGTACCAAACCTTGTAAGAACTCACACATAAAATTCAAGTGGTTGAAAACTGTTAATTTGACTGTTAGTTGGCCAGATAATTGACATTGACAATAATTTTGACTATGTTAAAATAATAAATTTACATTTTTATAATAAAATAACTAAAATCAAATAATTTCTTCTTCTCCATCCATCCCTAGTCCAAAACCACCACCACTACCACATGGTTCCACCACACCCACCCAAAGTCGGACCCACCTCCGCCCCTCCACCTCCATCACACCATAACATCTCCACCTCAAATCTACAACCACCACAACCCAATTGTCCGCACGACAAAATTCGACTTTTGACATAAAAATACATTTGGGGATAGAAATATACAAGGTGAAAAAGCTAAGATAAATTGAGGATAACATGAAAATAATTGGTTTAATCAACCATTTGGCTTCTCTAAAAGTGAAAGAATGGCCTTCCGATACATCATATTGACATCTATTCAATAGATTGTTACCTTTTCCCTCTTTTAGACAAAAATCTATACCAAATATTATCCTTCAAGAAATGCTGAAATGCTCATATCAGAAAGTAAATGATTTTCTTCCAAGAAAAAAAGAAGTCTACCTTCCCATCGTAAGTTTCATCTTCACGATTCACATCAATGACTCCAAAAGCCATTACGCGGACAGGATTCGTCCCTACAAACAGTGTCATGGAGATGATGTTGTGGTGTGATGGAGGTGGGGGAGCCGGAGTGGAGCCGTTTGATAGAGGTGGTGGTGGTGGTGGTTTTAGGGGTGGGGTGGGTATGTGTGGCGTCGATGGAGAAGAAGTTATTTGGTTTTCGATTTTAATTATTTTATTTTAGTTATTTTATTATAAAAATGTGAAGTCACTATTTTAACCTTTTAAAATTAGTCAAAATTATTGTCAAGGTTAATTATTTGGTCACCCAATTGTGAAAATAACATTTGTCATCCATTTGGACAGATGCGAGTTTTTACAATGTTTGGTGCCGTGGATGCAAGAAAGTAAAGATTTGAGTCAAATTTGTATAAAAGTGAAAGATTTGATCCCGTGACTACAATTTTCCCTTCTCATTGTAAAACACTTGCTAATGTATCACTTTCATTTCCCATTTCAGTATCCAGTTGTGGCCAGAAATATATTCTTAATCTCAAAAGATAAGAACATATTAATTCTGGATTGCAAATCTTGAGATTTCAGGGCTAGTCTTCTTGACAAAATTATAATTTTTTTAATAATGGGAAATGCTGGGTCCAAGGGGTTATGAAAGCAGACGGCTTTGAAGGGCTTCAAGGTCTCGGTTTAGTGGGGATGGAATTTCAATTGCTGTGTGTTTTCGCGGCTTTGGTTTGGAGATTTTGTTGTTTTCACACATAAAAAAAAAAAAAAAAACAATGCCACGTAAGCAAAATTTGATATCCGGTAATTGGCATTCACACCTGTACGTGTAGACTTAGGGTCCGTTTGATAAGGATGGAATTCCATGGAAAATGGAATTGATTTTCCATTTTCCAACTTTGTTGGTGTTTGATATGCTTTATTTTCTTGGCAAAACGTTTTCCACCATTTTCTAGGTACAATCATTTTATGCACAAAAGCTTGATTTTGTTTTCCCACCTATTTGGTGGGAAAACATTTTCCACTTTTTTTTTTCTTTTTTGGCAATGAGAACAAATTCTAGATACAATGGTAAAAAAAAATTTCACTTTTATTGACAACTTTCATACAAAACAAAGTCAAACGAATGATATTGGGTATGGTAAAAAAAAAATTCTAATTTTTTTTTTCAAATTTTTTCTTTTACAATTGGAACAAATTTTAGACCTATTGGTAGAAATAATTATCACTTTAATGGACAATTTTTATGTAAAACAAAGTCAAACGAACACCAACTTTAAAAATTTTCCAGGTGGAAAATTATACCAATCAAACATACTTATTTAACAATTCCCTGGAAAACAAGTTCTAGGTAATATTTTCCCTGGAATTCATTTTCTTTCCACCCATTTTCCACCCTTGCAATCAAACGGACCCTTATATTTTTAAGATTAAATTTACTATTGCAAAATGTGAAATCTCATCTTTAAGAGATTCAAACAGTGATATTCTTTTTCTTTTCTTTTTTTCTAAAGTACATTTGCATAAGATACTTTAAAATATTCAATGTTAGGTTTTCTTCCTTTCCACAATTCGTAGGAATAAACCTTAGTAAATTTAGAAGGAATTCTATTTAATATCTTACATGCACTCAACAACACTTCACCCCATAAATTAAATGGCAACTTAGCTTAAATCAACATGGCATTGATCATTTCAACTAAAGTTCTCTTTTTTCTTTCAGCCAATTCATTTTGTTCTGATGTTTTAGGTGCAGAACATTGATGAACTATGTCTAGTTGTTCATAAAATGAATTAAAATCACTAGAAAAATACTCACCTCCTTTATCACTTTTTAGAATTTTTATTTTCTTAAGTGATTTTCTGGTTCAGTTTTATATACTTTAAACATATTAAATGCTTCATGTTTATATTTCATCAAATAAACATACGTATATCTAGAGTGATCATCAATAAAAGATTAAAAGTAATAAAATACTTATTACCCCATCTAATTAACATGTCATTTAATTTACATATATTTGTATGAATTAATTCTAAAATATTAGAAGTTCTATTAACACTTTGATAAGGCTTTTTAATAATTTTGGATTCTAGTTATATACATTATTTTCATTATATGATATCATGTCACATTTCAACATTCTTTTCATAGTACTTTTACCTATATGACCTAATCTAGAATTCCATAATGAAAATGAGCCAACAATGTAAGCAAAATCAATTTTATTATTAAAAAATTTGTCAACAGTACAAAGTTTCATTCATTTACTAAAATAGTCTTTTCCAACAAATTTTCTATTTAAGGATAGTACAAGTTTACCGAATTTATAAACACATTTTATGTTCGATTTTCTCAATAAATTTCCACTAACTAAGTTCCTATTCATATCAAGAATATGTAGTACATTTGTCAAGGTAACAGTTTTGTCTAAAGTGAAAATGATATTCACATTTCCTTTTCCAAATACTTTGGATCGAACCACATTACCCATGTGAATCTCTCGCTCTCCATCACCTTCATAATAAGTCTTGAATAGGGACTTATCATATAATATATGTACAGTTGCACATGTATCATACTACCAACCTAGAACATTTCCCTTGATAGCATTGATTTCGCTTGCGGTGGCCGCAATATTGTCTTCTTTGATGAAATTCACTTTACCATCGAAGTTGTTTTGTTTTCGGTGTCTACAATCGTTTGCATAGTGCCCATATTTTCCACACACAAAACACCCTCTTTTGGTCTTCTTCTTGGACTTGTTCAAGTTCCTAGAAGGCTTCATTTTGTTGGATTTCGCAGACGGTTCAGTTTTCTCCACCGTATTAGTCTTGGAAGTGCCTTCATAAGAATTTTCATTCTTATCTCTTATTCTTGACTCTTCCTCAATGCGCAAATGTTTCTGCAATTGTTTCAAAGAATAATCCTCGGAACTATGTATTATTTTCTTCCGGTATCCTTTTCAAGTTTCGGAAAGTTTAATAATTATTGCCCTCACTTGAAAGGTCTCCGGGATTTCAATCTTCACCACCTTCAATTTGTTGACTAATACTTGCAATTCCTGAATTTGGAGAAGCAAAAGAATATTTTCTAGAAATTTAAAACAAAGTACCTCGATATTAGAAATTTCTTAGTGTCTTCTTCCTCGACTTTGTACTTACTCTCCAAAGCGTTCCATATCTTTTTCGGTGATGAAGTATTTGTGTACAAATCATATAAACGATCCGACAACGCGTTGCGTATGTGACCACGACAAATCAATTTATCTTCTTCACGCTTTTACCGTTCCGCCTTGATTGCTTCAATTTCTTCACCAGATGATTCCGATAATGGTGTCAAATCCAAATCAAGAATATAAAAAATCTTTAGTGCTGTTAGTAGATACTTTAATTTGTCTTGCCATCGCTCGAAGTTCGTCACATCGAAATGATCCAAACAAACCAAATCCTGATTTATCAATTTTATCGTTGTCATTGTTGTTTCACTCTCCATCGCAAAAATATAGTTTGAGAATGTTGGAAAATGCACTGAAGTTTGAGAAAAAAACACACCAAATATTGCAGCAATGAGATCAACAAACCCGAACAAAATCAGGATTAAACTTGATTAAAATGAGCACCGAAGGCCTAAACACGTAATCGCTGTTTTCAAACTATATTTGCCCCTTACGTATTGAACATAATGCTTGAAGGTTTTTCCGGCAAATAGTTTGAAGGATTAAACAAGCCTTGTAATGATTAAACACTCAAGCATAAAGTGTAATCCCCAAAACTTTCAGAACACTAAAGAAAATGCTAAATATGATGAATCGGTTTTTGATTCTTTAATGTTGGAATGATATATGGATCTCAAGTGTTTTATTCTTGTTAAATCCTTAAACATGAATCTCCTATATATAGGCCTTGACCAGAAGCACGAAATAGTGCCAAGAAATAAGTGAAAAGCCACTAATTCAAAAATTAAACTGTAAAAAAGGCCTCCAACGACCCAAAATATTGATCCATGCCCATGCGACCTCATGGTAAAAGCCATATCGGGGCATCAAGTCCCGATATGTGATCATGCAACAGCATAGTTCAGTGAACCATGCGGTCGCATGGTTCCCACTTGCAGCCATTGATCCATTTTTCATTCCATACCCGATTTTCCTTAATTTTGAACAACAATACAACACTTTTTATTAAAAAAATTCAATGACATAATACTATGTGACGTTATGTAAATAAAGTTACAATTATAGTTGTAAACTAAGCTCATGTTTGACACACATTTTTTTAAAATATATCATTTCAAAACTCATTTTCAACCACATATTTTTCAATGAAATAATATTTTTCATCACATCAATAATTTTTCATTACTTTTTCACCACACATTTTCCATCATATCATTATTTAAAATACATTCTTTGCTCAATAATATCTATCAAACAGATCATAAGTATCACTCCCGTTATTGTAAACAGACACATTTTCATTTTCCCTAGTGGGCCTCATTGATCGATGTTCTACGCAAGTGTGAGCCAAAAATCTCTTCTAACTCGACTTTGTTATTGTAAACAGACACATTTTCATTTTCCCTAGTGGGCCTCATTGATCGATGTTCTACGCAAGTGTGAGCCAAAAATCTCTTCTAACTCGACTTTGCATGATCTGTGGCGAGAAAATAATTTATCATTCCCATTTTGTCCTCACTGCCACAAAACCGAAATATTTGTGCAATAAAAGAATTTGTGGTGGGTATTTATGTCATTGGAAATAGAAAAATGAGGGCATTACGGACAAATGAGCTTTCAATGGCCTCCTATCACTTTTCTTTCACCTAACAATTGTCTCTGCCTCACGAATTTTTTCAAGGTTAAAATTATTGTTGCAAAATGTAAAATCTCATCTTTGAGATTCAAACAGTAATATTCTTTTTCTTTCTTTCACCTTTTTTTTTTTTTTTTTTTTTTGCTAATTTTTTTTTTCCAAATATATTTTGATAAGTTTCATTTTAACTTTTAATTTAAAAGTATTTATTTAAAAATAACTTTATCTTCAAAGAGCAACTTCTTTTCAAGTTTTTATTTTTTATTTTATCATTTAAACATTTCAACCAATTCTCATTATTCTTATTGGTCCCACAATTAAAGTAAAGAAATTATCATTCTCATTAGCATATAGATTCCTAATCCAAAAAATAATTCAATCAGGAAATCAAATACGTTTAGATCCTCAAATCTAATAAAAAGTAACTTTCGAAGTGTTACAGTAAATGATCTGCTCCTTTCCTTCCACTTTTGGGCCATGTATGCCCTTAAACGGGTCGGTTTTGTGCACCTGCTAGGTCCAATAAATGGACTTTGAACAAATCAGACCATTCCCAACATGGAATGGAAGTTAGCCTGCCAGAATATACGGAGTCCAAAACATGTTACTCTATCATAACGTTCTTATTTTTTACTATTATTGTGAAAAAAGTTTTTTAATTTTTTCCCTATTTTCACCCCTATTTTTCCACATTTTATTGCGCGAAATGTCATTTTCATCCATTTTTTCAATTAAAAGTTATGAAATGACGAATATACTCATTCTATTTAAATAAATAAATAAAAAAAGAACTAATTGCAATCATAATCTGGCCATAAAAGGTGTGCTTAATATTGATTGTTTGATTTTGACTTGAATTAAAATCAAATTTTAATCTGACCAAACATGGTCTTAAAGTATTTGTATAACACTTGTTGACAACTTTGGTGGTGTTAAAATTTGAACAATTGATTTAAAAAATAATTTTTAACCATTTTTAAAATGGACCCTGTAAAGTGTGAAGTTGTCAACAAAGATTGTACAATTTATTTAAAAAAAATTATTGTTTTGCACAGACAACGTGTTGTGCGTACGTGCACACGTTTGTGTGTATTAAAAAATAAGATTTTATATGAGTAATATATCATGTTACTTTATATCACGATCCAACTCGCTCGATTCGATGCATTTAACACCACTACAACAAGGATGTGTCCACTAATGACGAGACCGGTGACTTGAGAGTGGATGTGGATCTTATCTATCATAGTGGAAATGATGCATTCGGCAATATCGCAAATTCGAGGAGCAATTCAATCGTAAAAAAGTTGACAAGAAGAAGTAATCGATGAAAAAAATAATGCATGTTTCTGCCAGTCCATTTCGTTGCATATTTTTGGGCGTTGCCGATTACATGGTGCAAAAATAGTGAGCTAACGAAGAAGATAAATTTTCCACTATCAACCTCATTGGTGATTGGAAATTACTCAAAATTTGTGGAAGGAAGACACTAGACAGTCAAAGGAAGCAACTATTCATGTACATTGTTTGGTCAAGGATCCACTTATGTTGTTTGTGATAGTGTTGTTGTGGTAACAATTTCTTTAGACTTCAACAGTTTGATATACAATAAAGTTAAATGTACACATTTTGTTCACATTAAGTTTCACATCCTCTTCACGGGGGTGGGACCCACAATCACAGGTCACACTCCTATGTGAAGGGAATGTAAAACTTAATGTGAACCAAGTGTGCACAAGTCAATTTTTTGGTCACGGTGGCTTCTCGACAACCTCTCGTGATGAGGAAACAAAATTCTTTTTCCATTTTTCCACCTATCATTAGATTTGACTTTAAAACAAAGACTTTGTTAGTCAATTATATGGGGTGAATTGTGTAAGACTAACGTCACACTAAAACAAATAGCATAGCGATGAAACTATAACCATGTCATTAGATTGAAGATATGGATGACAAATGGATCGATTCATTCGCCAGCTCGCGAGCTTGACTTGTCCCGACTCAATTTTTTTTATTTTTTTTAATACAAAATCACGAGTCAAATCGTTTTTGACTTATTTTATTAATTTTTTAAGCCAAAGAAATTCGACCCATGAAGCATACGAGTCAAAGGCTTAAACTGGTTCGATTTGATTCATTGTCATCCCTAATTAAATAACAATGGTACAAGATTGGTGTTAATTTATACACACAAACATGTACTAACATGTGTTTGTGCTTTGGACACACATAAATGTACCACATAACACGGTATCGCCGGCATTGCCGCTAAACATTATGAAAAAAGAAAAGAGTCAATTCAAAACTTAGCACAACAAATTGGAACGGTAGATAGTATGGAGAAAAGTAGCCTATATTTGCGCAAACTATTACTAGGTCCGTTTGATGACACTAATTTTTCATGAAAAATGAAAGATATTTTCCCTTTCCATACAAAAGAGGAGTTTGATTGGTAGGATTTTGCCAAGAAAATATTTTTCCTCCTCCTCTCCTTTTCCTTGAAATGGTTGAAAAGGTTTTCCCATCATGTTCTGTCGATTTTTTTATTTTTATTTTTTTGACAATGTTAACAAATTCCATAACCAATTATGAAAAAAAAATCACTTTAATGGACAATTTTCATGTAAAACGAAATCAAACGAACACTAAACTTTGATGAAAAAAATGATTTTTTTTTCATTTTTTTTTTACTTTTTGACAATAGAAACAAATTTTATAACCAATTGTGGAAAAAAAAAGGGTAATTGGCGCAAAACGTCCCTACCTATGACGGGTTTTGTGGAAAACGTCCCTACGTTTGATTTTTTGGTGCAGAACGTCCTTACCTTTGCATTTTCTTGCGCAAAACATCCTTTTCACCAATTTTTAACCTAAAATGACTATTATACCCTCCTATATAAATAAATAAAAAAGAAAAGAAAAGAAAAATAAGGAATAAATTGCAATCTTACTCCTAATATTTTTTAAAAAAGCAAATGAGTCCAAAATTTATAAAAATATTAAAAAAAGAAATGATACGAATTTAAATTTTATATCATTTATATTAAAAAAAGAAACAATTTTAAATTTTATATCATTTATAAAAATGATATGAATTTTTTAAAAGAAAGTTTTTTTAAAATATTTTTATAAATTCTGGACTCATTTGCATTTTTTAAAAAGATTAAGAGTAAGATTGCAATTTATTCCTTATTTTTCTTTTCTTTTCTTTTTTATTTATTTATATAGGAGGGTATAATAGTCATTTTAGGTTAAAAATTGATGAAAAGGATGTTTTGCGCAAGAAAATGCAAAGGTAAGGACGTTCTGCACCAAAAAATCAAACGTAGGGACGTTTTCCACAAAACCCGTCATAGATAGGGACGTTTTGCGCCAATTACCCGAAAAAAAAATATCACTTTAATGGACAATTTTCATGTAAAACAAAGTAAACGAATAAAAAATTTTAAAAAATTTCGGGTGGAAAATTATATCAATCAAACACATTTAATTACAATTCTCAATAAAATAATTTTTAGAAAAATCTTTTCTCTGGAAAATATTTTCTTTCCATTCATTTTTCACCATACCAATCAAACGGACCCTAAAGGATAACAACGTGAAGTTGACGTCAACGCAAGCGTGTTTGACCAGCCGGAGTGCATCTTGGACTTCAATTCCTTTTGCCAAATAAAATTAAATTGATAAATGAAATATTTAAAAGGAGATAAGTCAAAATCTATGATTTATCTTCAAATAAATATCCGTAATGTGACAAAAAACTATATGCATGAAAAAGAGAGAGAGTAAAATGTACTTACTCTTGTGAATGGAATAACTTTGAGATGAGGACCGTGAAATTCAAATTAACATTAAAAAAAAAAAAAACCATTAATGCAGAGTAGTACCCCTCTTTCTTTTACCATTTGTTTAATATATTACACTGAATTTGACCTAAATGATTCTACAGATCAACCGCTTCCATTGCCACCCTTTTTGCGTGCATTAGGGTAGATGTAATGGGATCTAGAGGTGGACAAAATGATCAAATCAAATCAAAACCAAATCAAATCGAGCAGTTCAATTCGATTCTAAAAACAAATAAAAAATTAATGCTTCTTGATCTTATAACTGAGAACCATTTGGTTTTGGTTTTGGTCTAATTCAAAAATCAAACTCAATATTTAAATTTTGTTGTTTTATAAATATTTACAAATTAGTGAATCACAATTCACACAAAAAAAAAAAAAAAAAAAAAATTCAAAATTCAATTGAAAATAAGTCAAAAAGGCCACTTACCTTCGATTTTTTATTTCTCAATGTGGAGATTGGAGATCATAATTTATTTTGGAGACTCGTACTCCAATTCGTTTCTCATTTTCAATTTATACACCGACTCTCAAATGGAAATCGACATCTACCACCTGTTGTCTACCGTTGCGCTTAGCTACCAAAGTCGCATGTATTTTTTTGAAATTGAAGCCTCATCTTTCGATTCTTCTTTCTCAAATATTATTTTTCTTTTTTTCTCAATCAGTGATGAAATTAGAATCAAACCAAACTAAAACAAAATGGTTCGGTAACGATTTGGCTCCATATTTTAAAAAAATAAAATTATTTAGTTTCATTATCAAAAAAATCATTTATTCAAGTTTGATTATTCTCTTGGAATCCGAACCAAATGGATTCTTAATGGAATCTTTTAAAATTCAACTCTAATCCACGGCGCCACCAATACCACATTCCTGTGATCCAATACATTGAAAAAGCCAGCATTTACATTACAATAAACCCCACCCCACCCCAAGCCAAAAGACAGCGACAGACGGAGAGACGACACTGTTCAGAATATTAAAACGTCTATTAAATACAGCATGCTCGATATTTTCAATATCAATCTTGAAACTTCCAAAACTTAACAAAAGACTATCCAAATTCATTCACATAGAATTCTACAATCTCCCTAGCCATGGATAACTCTGAGAACAGAAGAGATCCGAATGCTCCTTCTGAAAATGGTATTTCCGAACAAGATATTCAGTACAAAAAGGTGGATGATAAAACTGATAAGAAAGAAGAAGAGAGCGCTGAATCAATAGAGAAAATATTCGAGAGCAAAGAGGTGCCGTCATGGAAGAAACAACTGACTTTCAGGGCATTTTTTGTCAGCTTTGTTTTGGGCATTCTCTTTACTTTCATCGTAATGAAACTCAATCTCACCACTGGTATTATCCCTTCTCTCAATGTTTCTGCCGGTCTATTGGGATTCTTCTTCGTCAAAACTTGGACGAAGTTTCTCGAGAAGTCAGGACTTTTGCAGCAGCCATTTACTCGCCAAGAAAATACCGTTATCCAGACATGTGTGGTGGCTACCTCCGGCATAGCCTTTAGCGGTTAGTCTCTCTCCCCTTCCTCCCCTCCATGTCTATATCTCTCACAGTCACACACAAACACGCCAATTTTTTACATTTTTTACCACCTGGTGTAAAAATAATAATATAAGTTCGATGAAATTGTCAATTATATGATTAATGGATCAATTATTGCATTAACTTTCTCTTAAATGCTTTTACAGACATTTGTGTGTGCAGTTTTGCTACACTAGTTGACATGACGTGACGTGATAGATAATCTGGCAATTTATTTAAATTATTCAAATTAATGGCCAAATTTTTACGTCTACTAAGATGTAAAAAATGGCTTTATTCACATGTTTTTTGTAGGATTACAACTAGTAAAAATGTTCTTAAATAAAATCGGGTAAATAAAGATGAAAGCTAGCCATCAGTAAGCGCATCTAGTTCGAGAGTGGCTTGTAGGATTTTTGCTTTTGCTTCTATTTTTACTTTTTCTCCTAGTTAAAAAGTTTTATAAAGAAGCTACCTTAGGGTCTGTTTGACAGAGTTTTCGTTTTTACTTCTTGAGAAGAGATTTGTAAATGAGTCATCTTAGATCAACTCATTCTAAAAGCTCTTCTAGTCAGACCTAACCATTTCAAAAAATTATTCAATTATTTTCAAAAGCAGCATCTTAGTTTTAAAATCAGTATTTTGACTTCTTAAACTTCCTCTAAATGCTGCACTGGCCAAACAAAGCATTTCAATTCCAGCAAATTATCCCAACTAATTTAAAAACAGCTAGATGCAGTTTTTGACTTTTGAAGTCTTTCCAAACTGAGCTTTAGATCCATATAGACTAGTGCGTGCATTAAATCCTGCATTGGACTAGGGATACACATTCATATAGGACAATTGGATGTTACTGATTTTATCACTGACTTGTCAACGGTGCGCATGCATGATTCCTCCAAGTAGTGTGTATGGTTAAGCTCCACCGTTAGCCTTCCAACCTTTTTGGACCTCTTTTCTATATTGTCGGCTATGTGGTCCTTGTTTGGCTCAACGTGACATCGAGTATGCAATGTAAAGAGATAGGACACACCTAACTCGCTAACTTTTGAGTTCATAAGGATTTGGAATTGCGGTGAATATGCAAGGGATGGCCCGGCCCCAAGTTGACGCTGAGTTCACATGTTACTTTTGACTAAGTAAATGTTGTGACCACATCTCATGTGATGAGAGATTGAGATTCTAGTACAATAACTGACAGTTGTGTTGATGACTTGCATGGGATTCCTCTTTTTTACTCTGTGTGTGTGTGTGTGAGAGAGAGAGAGAGAGAGAGAGAGAGATTCTTGAAGTCAAGGTAGGGATGTCTACGAGTCGAGCTGAAAAAAAAAGCTCGGGCTCGGCTCGAGCTTTTTTGTTCCGAGCTTTTTTTGGCTCGAGACGAGCCGAGCCGAGCCCGATCAAAAAAAATAAGACTTGGCTCGAGCTTTTGGTCCTAGCCTTAGCGGGCCGAGCCCGGGCCGGCTCGATTTTTTTATTTTTTTTTAATGTTAAATCTACATTTTTTACTTAAAAAATTTAAAATTTGTACGGTTTATACGTATTATAAATTAAAGAAAAAAGCTCGGGCTCAGCTCGAGCTTTTTTGTGCCCGAGCCGAGCCGAGCAAAGCCCGGCCAAAAAAATGAGGCTCGGCCCGAGCCTTGACTCGTTGTAACCGAGCTCGAGCCGGGCCAGACTCGAGCTTTTTCCGAGCCGAGCCGAGCCCGATCCGTTCGAGCCGACGAGTTTTTTTGCCATCCCTAAGTCAAGGCCAGAGATAAGAATCTCCAATTATGGTGGGTCATGCAAATAAGTAAGATCTATAATACAAAGAAATGATTGCATAAGCACTTACTCAATTGATTAGAATTATGAAGAATTTGATTAAGGGGCATTTGGTAGATATTAAAATAGGATAAAAATTGAAAAATTAGTCGTTATTGTTGACTTTTATTAGACGAGTGAGATCCAATAATAGACATATTTTCAATTTTAATTGAATTTTAATTCCTACCGAACATGACCTAAATTTATCTTCAAAGATCGAGAAGCTGACTCTTATTTACCTATAATATAAGCAAATTTAAATAATAAAAAAATGAATCATTACTTGGTTTGGCTTAGAAAAGGAAACTATTTATTGCTTCACAAATTCAGCAATCCTTTGAAAGCTACATGCAGCAATATCTAATTATATATAGAAAAGAAAAGTATTAAACTGCAATATTTGCAGCTATTGCTTGTAAAAGCCAGTGATGACCGACCATACATATAGAGTGAAGTGAATAACACTTCTCTTGGGGGGAAAGATTCCCGATTCGGCACCTATGACGGCCAGCTACGCCCTAACTGGGCTCAGTTGATCAGGTTATTTATCACGTCTTGAGCATAGGTCTAAGGGGAGGTTTAGCAACTCAAGCTTTTTAAGGAATGAAAGGAGTAGAAAATACATTAGAAAAGAAGAAATTAGGTCCATCAGTATTATAATATACACCTTCTTATGTGCTATTAGGAGTAACAATGGACCGAATCGAGCTATTTCGACTCTATGCACAAGTCGTGTTGGGCTCGTGTAGACACGATCTCAAGCGAACTACAATTTTTTAGGAACAAAAGGAGTAGAAAAACATTAAAAAGAAGAATCGGTATTATAACATACACCTTAAAGAGTAGCAATAGATCCAGACGAGCTGGTTCAACCCAATACACAAGGCCAGCTCGAGCTCGGCTCTTGTTCAAATCTTATGATCGATTTGGCCCTTGGCATGTGGACTTCACGAGCCGAGCTATGCACGAGCCGACTCTTTTTTTAAAAATAAATTAAAAAAATAAACCTAAATGTGAGCAATTTTTTTTTTTAAAAAAAATTAACAAAACAAGTCCAAAATAATGAGTGAAAACTAGCTGACCCATTAGCCCAAATGAGCTGGCTTGTTGGATCATACCCACTCATGAGAAAAAAATGTGAGCTCGATTCGGCCTGACTCATCTCAAAATGAGTTTGAGCAATCCATAAGTTGAGCTGGAATGGGTTGAGTCCACGAGCCGCTCAACCCGTTTTCCACTCCTGTGCTATGGATTTATAGCAGTTTTTAAAAGCATATATTAGTCAAATACCATTTCAAAGAATGAGAAAGCAAAAAAATCCTTTACAAAAATAAAACCACCAAAGAAAAAGGTAAGAAATAGAAAAAGACAATAACAAAAAAGAAACTAGAGTTTTAAGGTATCTAAAGTGTCCTTAGTTCACCTATGAATGGCTTTCCTAGTCCATAATGACAGCGTTCCTTCCTTTTTCCCCAACATACTATAGATTATTTCCTAAGCTATACATTGTTGAATTCTCAGCATATACCTTATTCCTCAAGAAAATGCATTCATCATATGCAGTAGGAAAATTGTATTATTTTTCTTGTGTTTGTTCGAGTGATGATATGCTTATCATAATTTCAAGAAGCAACAATTTCATTTATAATTCTTTGCCTCAATAAAAAAATCTTGACAGAACATCGATTGAATTTGAATGAGCAGGAGGTTTCGGAAGTTACCTATTCGGAATGAGTGATGTTATTGCCAAACAATCTACTGAAGCTAATGATGGACAGAATATTAAGAACCCGTCACTAGCATGGATGATTGGCTTTCTTTTTGTGGTTAGCTTTCTCGGGCTCTTCTCTGTGGTACCCCTTCGAAAGGTACATTATTAAACTCAGCAACGCTTTGTTACTATACTTCGAGTTCCCTTGTCATGCCTAAGACATCCTATAAAATTCTTGAAGTCTTTTAAGTATGTAGTTTGGCCAGCAGATGAGATAAAGGGGAGAAGGAAAATTCCTCTGTCTCATGTATGATCTAAAATCATCGACTGTATGCATCTATTAGACCTGTTTCAACCACAATCTTAACTGTTACAAATGTTTTGGAATTGAGAAAAGTAACAATAAAATTGTTTCAAATTTGCTTCCTTTTGAGCTGAACATTTTTCCTTGTCATTGCAATGTAATGGTTTAATATCATAATACAATCTTGATTTGTTTATTATTACATGATTTAGATAATGATTATTGACTTCAAACTGACTTATCCAAGTGGAACGGCAACTGCTCACCTAATCAACAGCTTCCACACTCCCCAAGGAGCCAAACTAGCAAAGTGAGTCTCCATAATTCTTATTTAAACTTCCTTCTCTCGATGCATAGAAATTTCGGACTGTGGACCAATTTGGAATCTTATTCTTCTTCTTATTGTTGCTTCACTTCAGGAAACAAGTCAGAACTCTAGGAAAATTCTTCTCTTTCAGCTTCCTGTGGGGCTTCTTTCAGTGGTTTTTCACTGGAGGAGATGGCTGTGGATTTGTAAACTTTCCTACATTAGGTCTTAAAGCCTACGAGAACAGGTGAGTGGTGATAAAATTTCTCTAGAGAATATAAAAAGTTAAACTATCTATCTGTAAGTTCTTGTATATTAGAAAACAGAAGATTTTGAAATGAAGAATTTATCCTTTTATTGTCCTTATTAACCCTTTTCATTCTTTTGCTAATTCAAAAACCAGGTTTTACTTCGACTTCTCAGCAATATACGTTGGAGTTGGCATGATATGCCCATATCTGATCAACATATCTTTGCTAGTCGGAGCAATCCTCTCTTGGGGTATAATGTGGCCACTCATAGGAGACAGGAAGGGTGATTGGTATCCTGCAGAATATCCCTCTAGCAGCCTTCATAGTTTGCAAGGCTACAGGGTACGTTTCCTTAATATCTTACTTTTAAGTCACCAATTACAAGTTTTGAACGTATAACCATCCATTAATTTCTTCTTATAGGTTTTCATATCAATAGCCATGATCCTCGGTGATGGCCTCTACAACTTCTTTAAGGTCCTTGGTCACACCATATTTGGACTGTATAACCAAATCCTTGATAAAAATTCTCGCTCGGTCCTCCCAGTTGGGGGCCGTACCTCATCTCCTACGGATTCTTTGTCTTATGATGACCAGCGCCGGACCCAACTTTTTCTCAAAGACCAAATCCCTATATGGGTTGCCATTGTTGGCTACATCACCATTGCAATAATCTCTGCTGCAACACTTCCACACATATTCCCCCCACTCAAGTGGTATTACATTGTCGTCATATATATCTTCGCACCCACACTAGCCTTCTGTAATGCATATGGGTGTGGGCTCACCGACTGGTCATTAGCATCTACTTATGGAAAGCTGGCTATCTTTGTAATTGGTGCATGGGCTGGAGCCTCCCATGGCGGTGTTCTTGCAGGACTAGCTGCATGTGGGGTCATGATGAATATAGTCTCTACTGCATCTGACCTTACTCAGGACTTCAAGACGGGTTATATGACCCTGGCTTCCCCTCGGTCCATGTTTGTGAGCCAGATTATTGGAACAGCAATGGGATGTGTTATTTCACCTTGCGTATTTTGGCTCTTCTACAAGGCGTTTCAAGATTTGGGCGTCCCTGGTTCGCAATATTCTGCACCTTATGCTCTTGTATACCGTAACATGGCAATCTTGGGAGTTGAGGGGTTCTCTTCTTTGCCAAAGAACTGCCTTACTCTATGCTACGTGTTCTTTGTTGGAGCTGTTGTTATTAATGGCATAAGAGACATCGTTGGAAAGAAATGGGCTAGGTTCATCCCTCTTCCCATGGCAATGGCGATACCATTTTACCTTGGAGCATATTTTACAATCGACATGTGTATTGGAAGTTTGATACTGTTTATTTGGGAGAAGATTGACAAAGCAAAGGCTGATGCATTTGGACCGGCTGTGGCTTCTGGATTGATCTGTGGTGACGGGATATGGACATTGCCTAGTTCAATATTAGCCTTGGCAGGCGTAAATCCACCCATTTGCATGAAATTTCTGTCAAGGAAAACAAATGCAAGGGTTGATACTTTCTTAACTTAGCTTTAATATCAATATCAGTAGCTATAATCCGGTAACCGGATTTCATCAATTCCCGTGTGCTTTTCTTTTTATTCTTCTTGTTTCCCTTCTATAGCAAACCTGCTTCTGTCACTGATATTACTAAAATGTAAAACTATCCATGTAAATGTATCGCGTGCAAATTACTTGCCAACTATTATAAGTGGATTGAATCAGAGGAAAATTATATCTTGACATCCTGAAAACCTGGAATATTTCCATTTCTCAGCCTTTTTCTCAAACTCAAACCAGTTAAAATGAATAGTTAATGTCTTGCACTTGTGTAAAGTTTTAACAGTGAATTACGTCCTTTTCAATATGTAAAATTGTAGTCCAACTTTTGTACTGTAGATACTTGCTGTTGCAGGATTATAATTCTTCAGCCAGTCCGATTGAACATTTTGACCCTTGATCCTTTATCTTTTTCGAGTCGATGATGGGGCCGATTTTCAAAACATTGAATATCGATATAGTTAGTTTGAACATTATTTGTTTTGAATTTTAAAGTTTTGAATTTTTATTTTAGCTGGATTTATTTTTATTTTTAAAGAAGAGGGGACAGGAAACGGGGTAGGTCCGTGCTCCGTCCCACCCCGTCTAAGGCAGGGTGGGGCGGTGCAAGGGAGTGGCGGAGGGTGTCCTATCTCGCTGCCATCTCTAATCACGGAGATATTTGTATTGATTCGGCACTGGCCCACAATTATATTACGTCGCGTGGCTAAAACCTAGGTTAGGCCATACTGCACGTTACATTAGGACAATAAACTATAGAAACTATTTCCTGTAGTCTTCCCCTTAAAAAATAAAAATAAAAATAAAAATCTATACTTTCAAATAAAATAATGAAAACAATACTTTTGTCCAGACAAAATGAACCTCGTTAGAGTGAAACATTGAACATGTTTCCACAAAATAACATTTATTAATTTCTTTTGATTTTTTTAATCGCGTGAATTTACCTCTCCTTTCATTTCATAAAAATTGACAGGATTGCTTCTATTTTTACAAAGATTAATATAATATAATTAATGTAGTTAAAAATTACTTACATTTTTTCTATTATACCTCTAGTAATAAAGACAAAAACACATTAAATAAGGATATATTAAAAAATTGATTTACTCTAATAAGGAAAGTAACCCATAATTTGAGGCATAGGAATAAAAATAAAGCGCCGGTTTTGCAGGAAAAAAGGGAATCGAGTCGACCACAACCAATCGATTCTTATATGGCTCAATGCAAACTATATTGTTGTAACTTGTAATTGTATAAAAAAAAATTGTTTTATATTAATGCTGTGTTTTAAGTGAGAAAATCATTGATTACTTTGACTACATATTTCATAATTTAAGTAAAAGTAATTCAAAATTTGATTATGTAATTAGAATAGACCAATCAGAACAGTTCCATTCTCAATTTTAAGAGTTAAAAATGTATGAAACTGAATTGAAATATCTAGAGATGGAAGACATTCTGTAACACTGTTTTTCTCGGACCGTTCAAAAAGCAAAAGAAAAGGAGTATATGTCACATCTAATTTATTACTTACTGCAGTTATCTTCAGATTTGAGAGAGAGAGAGAGAGCAATTACACGCTTTTCAAAAAAAAAAAAATCATTTTTCAAAAAATCACTTTTCGAAAATAAGCACTTACATTAATTACACACTACAATTAAAGCTCTACATCAACTTTGTTCTTCTTAAGGTAGAGAAAAACTTTCCAGGTTTTGAGCTTTTACGGGCAACTTTTGGTCTGTGAGCGTTTAGATGAAAGGGATGGGCAATGAAATGGAATGGCTATCAACGTCAACTGTGATAGAAAGAGCAAAAGAGGAACTGGAGATTTTGGAAAATGATCATCCCAACGGCTTTCACTATTTAAAGTCGGAGCTCAAGATTTTCATTTCTAGTTTCGACTCTCACAACTTCCCTCCTCTATGTAATACTAATACTGCTTCTCTGCCTGCTACTTCCTCTGCTCTCACTCAAGGTTTGTACTTTTCTCCTTCTCCTTCTCCTTCACATGTACACACACATTTAGGTTTGGATTGACGACTTTATGAATCGATTTTCAAGTCTTTTACGATGATTTGATTTGCTGCACTATCTGTAGTAAGTAAAGGACTCCATTTATTGAGAGAGAGAGAGAGAGAGAGAGAGAGAGAGAGAGAGAGAGAGAGAGGAGAGAGAGAGAGAGAGCTGTTTCTTGTTCAACTACAGGACTGTCATTCAATTTTTTTCTGTTCTTTTTGTTCATGTTCAAAAAAATTAATCTGATATATATTTTTCAGAAAGGAAATGTAATGAAATCCCAGTTTCAATTATCACAAATTTTATTTATAAAATCCTCCAAATAGGAACATTCTTGTACCAGCTAAAGAGTGTTGTTTTCGTTGAAACAGAGTCATCAACCAGCAAAAAGAGAAAGGCAAACAGGGTGACGAGCAACGAGGATACTGATGAAGCGGCTATGCTCAAGATTCAGAAGGTTGGCACTAATGGATATGCAAAAAAGATTGATGCAGTCCTTGAGAGAGCCCAACAATGTATCCGTAAAATTCGACGATTCAAGGCCACTTTATAATAGTTTGTAAGAAAAAGTTACCATTATGCACTGCACAATGTAAGGCCAACTCCTTTCCTTCCTTCTATTTGGGCATACTTTAAGGAAACCATAGGCAGAAAAAACAAACGAGGATATTTTGTGAATAACAAAAGCTTTTGCAATGGAGTATGTTCTGTTTACACACAGAAGAAGAGCATAAAATACCAATTTGGGAAATGCCAGGTTGTCTCAGAATGTTAGCTCAGTATTAAAACAACTGAGTCTAACCTTCATTTTATATAGATTATAGAACGATTAAGGTCTAGCCAATGAGTAAATAAATAGCAGGTGTGCAAACAACAAATCAAAATAGACAATAAACTTGCCAAAAGGTAACAAATGAAAAGATTCCACAACATTACAAAATTTATAAAATTGGTTGGGCTAGATCCCTTTCCTCAACAAGTTATCAGCACGTGCAATTCAGACAAGCAATTCAATGAAGTCTTCGAATAAGACCACGAGCAGCCGGCTTCTTCTGTTCTAATTTGCAAGATACTACATCTTTCTTTTGTTTTTTTCTTGTTTTCCTCTGGCTAGCTTGATCAGCAATGCAACACTGAAACAATTAAAGAGAACTATTCAGCATCTTGCAGGCAACCCACCTGTGGCTGTCTTTGCACATAGGATAGACAAGGCAGGACTTTACTACAGTAATAAGCAAACTCGTGGAGAATTGATAATGATACCTGATACTAGTTGAACTGATCCAATCCTGCGATTCATGAATACTTGAGACCAGCAAAAGCCTTTTGGGGTCCCTTGTCCCGCTGAATTACCGGAAGTCATCTTTAACCTTAAAATCAAGAATGTTCTCCACATATCATAACAGATTTTTGACTACCATTAGAATTTTCCTAGCAAGCTGCAATTCTTTCTATTGAGAACTTTTTGCAGCAGATTATACAGAAGGTGATTATAAAACTTTTTTGCCCCCAATAAAAACAATTAGTATGATATTATTTATAATGATGCTATTGATAGAGCTCGAGCACATGAAGAGTAAAAAGAAATTCTTCAGTTTCGGAACAACCATGTCTAAGATGGAGTAAATTAAACAGGCCAAACATACCCAAGATAGAATCACTCTCATTAATGATACATGGAAATTATGCAAAAAGAAACTATGCAATATTACAGCTTTGTTTCTAGTAGATATGTTACCACTTGCAACTTTGCACTTAATCATGGAACATGGCTTCCACCAGAATTGAACCCGGAATAATTCTAATAAATTGTCTAAATTAACCTATAGCCTGAGTACTAGTTAAAAGACAGTATCAATTTTTAGTTATAAAACTCACACCTTAATTAAAGATGTTGTGGGGAAAGTCACAAATCTCATCAATAGTTACCAAGTCTAGTTCATTAGCAATTTAGTACAATGACCCAAAATGTGGTACTGGTGATGGTTGTGAAAGTATCTCTTTCTTCCCAGCTCAAACTTTCAAATAAATAAGATTTCAGTATAAAATATTTTCATAGGAAAATCAATTGCATACTTTATTATGGTATAGATCTCCCACAAAAGATTAATTTACCAAATAATAGGGGCCATATCCTCCTAGCTCGCTGAGAAAGCATAAAAACATTTACTGTCAAAAAATTTGAGCCAATATCAAACATAACTTTTTAGTATCAATTCCAAACAAGTGCATTAGCTTAGAGAAAATTTTCTAACTTCTACATTCTTTTCTACTTCTCAATCACTAAATTTGCAACCATCTAATGAATTTAAAAAGAGAACATATAGATCGACTGGCTAAAACAGTAGGGGACCAAGTAAGCAATAACGTAGTTACCTCTGAGGACAGGAGCATATCCCAACTCCAACTTCTGGTCCATTTGTGCATTATGTGTTCCCTTTGACCGAACTCCTTGAGACATCTTATAAAAGACCTTTACTCCTTATCCTCCTAGACACTCCATCATCACTTAGCATATCAATCACTCAATAGAGACCTCAAATGAGTCACTTCCCTAATTCACTAGCTCAATCATTCTTCACTTCTTTCACTCTGTTTTCGTCACTCTCCACAATCTTCAACTCATCAATGCCTCTGTCCAAGCCACGACACCCTAAAGCAACAAGATAAAGAAGCTTCCTCCGAGCCTCATAAACTGGATTTGGCTCAACCAAGCATCCCCTCTCATATGCCTCCCTCAGAAACACTGTGTGCCTCTTCCCTTTGGTCGACAAATAGAACATCCCGGGATGATCCAGAAACAAATCCCTAATATTCAAATCAATACCAAACCATTTCCTAAAATGACTAATCTTCTCTACCTCCACCATCTTCTCCACAGTCAAGCTCAAGAACTCATGCACAATCCCCACTGCCCGCTTTTCCATTCTCATCGTTCCACTCTTACTCCTCTTTTTCTCCACCAAACCCATTTCCTCATATGGCCCAATATATGGTAAGCTCTGCCATTCCTTTACTTTCGCCTTAAAATTCTTAGTCAAACGCATCCCAGGTGGAAACACATGTTTAAACCTATACTTCAATTCAGTCCTATCCACACTACAATCCTCTTTACAACATTCTTCAATCCTCCAGTTTTCAACTGCGGGAACAAAAAAATCCTTTGGAACTTCACTAGAATTGAGCCTTAAAACATGAGTATTGGGCTCATTTCCATCAGCAAGCGAAAAGAGGTCAGGATTTTTTGCAATAACAGAGTCCTCAAAGTCATCGGGGAGGCCCAATTCTCTCCATACCTTAAAAAGGGCTCGAAGAGGCAGCTTTTTGGTAATTGACATGGAGAGAAGCTTTACCAATCTGGTGACGACAAGTGGCAGCGAGTCCTCAATAGCATCAGACTCTTGACGGATGACTTGTAGGGCGGCGGGAGTGAGGGAGCAGAAAGGCTGGAGTTTTTCGGGGTTGTGAAAAATGTGGAAAATGTGGGGGTACTTGCGGAGGAAGGCGGCTGGGCCCCGGTTAAGGTGAAGTTTCTGGGAGAGACGATGGAGGAAGTCGAGGGAAACGGAGGGTGGATTGGAGGTTGAGGCGAGAATGAGGTCCTGGATGGCGATCGCTTTGAGGAGGATCTTGTATTTCTCCATGAGCTTTTCGAAGGTGGGATCTCGGGCTCTGGAGGCCACATACTGGGCTGAGGTGGTTGTGGTGCGGCGTAGAAGGGCGGACGCGACGAGGGGTTTGGCAGTGAGTGTTCTGAAGATTTGGGCAGCCATTTTTTGCTGCTCTCAATCCGTGGCTGGGGATTTGGCTCACACTTTGCTCTAAGCAGATGCGGAAATGCACTGCTGCGAAAGCTTGTGCTTCTTATTCAAAAGTAGGATTCTTCTTTAAACAAACATAGGTTTCGGATTTGATTGTGTCCCATTCTTTAATTTTATTTTATTTTTTTAACATATTCATTTTTTATCATACATAATTTCAATAAATTAATTTTACAAGTACGTCAATAGTACTTTCATACTTTATAATCACAAGTTCTCAAAAAATCACTATTATAAAATATGTTCTTACAAAAAGTTCTCTTTTGACTATCATTATTTCAAAATTCATTAATTTCCTTACTCATTTTCAATTCATATTTACACAATGAGATATTTTACACGTTTTTTTTTTCTGGGAAAATATCCTAACTTGAAAATTCAAGCCGTAGGATATGAATTTATTAATGAAAAGTCAATTACAGTGCGAGAAGGGGGACATATGTGCCTTACCTCTAAAAAAATTTACAATTGAATTCTATAAGTCTACTGATGGATTACAAATCATACAACAAAGATAAAGTGGAAAATATGCAAGATCTAATTAAGAAATTAGTCTAATAGTCTCCATGCCAATTTTATCAAGATTCACAATACCTTTGATTCTACCAACGAATTCATTAGTTTCAACAAATTTAAACTTTCTATCACTGTATCCTTTGAAAGCAAACTAGTCAGCAGCTTGGTTTCCTTCTATCCAAATGTGAGTAATTTTATTCTCCATCTTCTCCAAAAATCAGTGAATGGATTGCAAAATATATTGAACACCCCATGGTCCATTATTTTGTTTAATCAAAGTTAGTGCCGCCTTTGAATCTGTCTCCACCCAAACCATCCTAATTCCATGAGTCCAGCACAGTTGTAGCCCTGTCTCTATAGCTCTTGGTTCAGCTTCCATGATAGAGCATTCTCCATAGTAATCATAGAATCCCCACGTGACATTACCCAAGTTATTCCTCAGAATTCTCCTACCTACCACCATAGAATTAGATTTCAAAGCCCCGTCCGTGTTGAGTTTATACCAACCTATATCAGGTTTAACCTACTTGACTGCCATATGTTTGTTACACTTGCTACTCCCGGTTTGTTTGATCCTCCCTGCCCTATGGAGAGCATTAATCAGGATATAAATTTGCTTGATAATCTTATCAGCCTTCATTAGATGGTGTTTGTGTTTAGCATTATTTCTAGCCATCCACAGAAACCAGATGGTAATCAGTGGAATAATTGATCTGATCTCCCCTGGTTTAGCCTTCTTCTACAAAAACCAGTACATTAGCATGGCTCTTGGTTGATCACACTTAATATCTTGAACATCCATAGCCCTACAGAAATGAGACCGAACCTCCTTAGCAATTTGTCCATCCAGGAACACATGATTGATACTTTCAGAGTTACAGCAACATTGACATTTGGAGGCTAACTAGATGCCAAATTTATTTTGGATGATTTCCTCAACTGGTAACCAGTTATGCCAAAGTCTCCATCCTAAAAAAAGCAATTTTTTGAGGAATACTCTTATCCCAAATATGTTTATATGCCATTTGTCTGGTCTTACTTTGCTTGAAGAGATTAATACAAGCAGAGATGGTAAAGTCCCCAGATGGACTGGGTTTCCAGAACATTTTATCATGGTAATTGGTAACCAGGATTTTCAGAATTTCACTCACAACATCAACAAGTAGAATGTTATTCAGTATGGTAGTATCCCATTCATTGTTTTTTTTTGAAATCCTTAACAAGCTTGTTTTGAGATATATCCTATTTCAGCCTCCCTTGGATAACACCAGATTTAAGACATGCATCATGCTTAAAATTAACTTTTCCTTCCCCAATTCTCCAAACAATTTGAGATTCAACTAAGTTTTTGGCATTGATCATTCTTCTCCAAATGCCAGAATCTTAGATATTGTAGTTGACAACAATAGCATGCATGATCCTGCAACTTGCAACACTTGGCTTCAAAGAGATTTTTATTCCCTAAACTTCCACCAGAATTTACAGTCATAGGCAAAATTCAAATCAGAAAAGAGGGTGCAGCCAATACCCCCTTCTTTAAAGTTGGTGAATCGTAAAATATATTTTTTCTCAATACAAAAGAAAATAAAAACAAATAATAAATTGAATTCTACATATAGGAAACAAAAATAAAAATTTAAGACGTGAAGTGAATATTTTTATTTATGTTCATTTAAATATTTTCTTTTATTTTATATTTTTTTAGGATTTTAGATTTGTATTTTCAAATTTTATATTTTATATTTTTAGATTTTTATTTTTATTTTTTTTAAAAAAAATTTAGAATCTATTTTTTATTTTTAAATTTTTTTAATCTTTTAAGTTTTATTTTAAAAGCTTATTTTTCACGTTTTAAGTGTTCAAAATTTTCAATGAAAATACACAAAACGTCAAAAATGTATTTTGAGTTTTATGTTATAAACTTAATTTAATTTTCGAAAATACATTTTCATAAATATCAGATCAAATACGTTTTCATTGTTTTGCAAAACTGAAAACTGAAAACAACTTGAAGACGCACCCTTACTAGGGGTGTCCGTGGGTCAGTTCGGTTCGGTTCTACTCGGTTCCAGAATTTTCGGGTATTTAATAAATGGACCCATCGGGTCCAAATATAATTATGGAACCGTTCGGGTTCAGTTCGGTTCCGTACCATAATTAAATTTTTTAACATTTACAGCAACACTATATTAATATAACTAATGACATTTCATTTGTAACTTTTACAAATTAACGTAGCCAAATTCAAAAATATAAAAATAACTAGCCGTCGAATAATATTAATTCAATGCATACAAATACCAAGTGCAACTGCTTGACTTGCCATGACAAAAAACTTTACAAGAATTGAAAAAACACAATCAACAAACAAATAAACTAAAAAATATTCAACTAATAAGATTTGATAAAAAAATGTCTCAATGCCCTCATAGAACTAATAAGATATTACATGTCTCAATACCCTCATATAACTCTGTTTCTTCAATGCAAATTCCATCTTGGAAAACTTTCAAGAGTCTAGAATCTTCTCTTAACCAGTTTTATGTATAAATTAAGGTTTCAACTGTTTTAGGAGTTAAAAAAATTATGAAATGATTTTATTTATTTAATTAATTTATTAATTTATTTAGAAAAAATAAAATAATTTAATTAATTCAATAAAAAAATATAAAAAAATTATTTAGTTTCGGGTCTCATTCGGTTCTTTGGTTCTTGGTCTAGATCCGAGACCCGATCCAAACCTTTCGGTTCTCGATTCGGGTACCCGTTCGGGTCTTTAACTTTTGAAGAACCGCTCGATTCGGTTCGATTCGGTCCGGTTCGGATATTTTGGACACCCCTAACCCTTACTATTCAAAATTCAATTTTCTCAAATAATGACCATCAATTAGGGGTAAAATGGGCTCAAACAACCTTAAAATAACCATCGCCGAATGTAGCAAAATTTTATTTTGGTTAAACTTTGTTTACTGATATATTTACTGCAATTTAGGTATGATACGAACTAGCGAAAACGAAATTAAGTCATGTTCAATTAGGCATCATGTTAAATACTGCCTTTCCCTCAAAAGCTATATGCAATGCATAATGCTCATCCTCCAAGATTGATCTCGACAACATGTTCTTCATAAAAAGAGGAGCACTGTAATGAATATAATCTGAATTTTTTCACAATATATAGGTTTTTAATATCAATAACAATACCGACAGTACATGATAGTGTATTTTCACAATTTAAGGGACACGTATATATGGTTAGACGCTTGTCGCTAGTAAATAGGAAAAAAAGGAATATTCTCTTTGTATGTAAAATGTTTGTATTGCAATTCATTGTATAAATAGAGAAGGCAAGGAAAAGCTAATTGAGCTGAAAATTCCGAAAGAACTTGAGTTCAGTAGTATTTGTTATATTTATTATATGAATTGCATTTCATTTAGTTATTTTTTGAGCCCATAATGGGATGGGCCCTTTTATTCATACATACGGAAATCACACTCTCACCCCTACATAAAATAGAAGTAGCCTATTGACTTCTATTTATATATTTCTTTGTCCTATCTCTCTCACTATGTTTTTACGAACAGAACTAAAACAAAAGGGGGATGTGATTATTATCTCCATAGAATGATATTTTCTCTTGCAGGAACCCCAATTACTTCATGGAAAATCCGTCTCAACCTATTGGAGGTATGCTTCATTTCACTCGTTGAACACATGCTACGATTTATGAGAAGAACTTACTACTTTTATTGGTTTTTAACAATTGATATCAAAGCCACTTCTCATTTTCATGGCCACGTCGTTCCATTTCTTCTTTTGGTTAGCTCTAAGACTTGCTGTTTGCAGTATATTGTGATTTGGACAAATGAATTTTTTGATTGGGCAATATTTGTTGTCAAATGGAAATGGTGTGCTATTTTTTTATTTTTATTTTTTGCCGGTTGTTTAACCAGTCAACAAGTTTTAAGAAAAGCCAAGTTGGTTTTGCATCAGTTATCTAATCATTCAACTTTTGAATCATTGTTAGATAAGTTATAGAGGCTAATAAAATGATGCCCCCTACTACATGAGAGACTGTAAATTAGTTTTTCCAGATTTGAATCATATATGCAGACTAGTACTGAGGTCATATATTTTTTTGACAATTTATACTCATTTAATCATTTGATATTTCATTGGGCGTTGTGGTATTGGTTAATGTTTAATGGTTGGCTGATATCTTATATGGCAAAATTGTTTTCCCTTTATGCATTTATGAATTTCGTGATATTACTCCATGTTTTTCAATTGAAGAAAAGAAATGGATAATCTCTTTTGAGTAGAATAAATATTTTGTCCATGTAGATTATATCACTTTGTTATAATATCGATATTTTGGAATGACTATGTACTCTCACCTCTCGTGGGACTAGTCATGATAAATTATCGGGATTGTTATAATGTTTATGCTTCCGCTTAATGACATTATTCTAAGATCCATGCAGATAGTGATTTTGCCTTGTCGGTAAATTATTATTTGGTAGGATGCTTAGGACGACAAAGATAATAGTTAAGTGATTGGCACTTGGTGGCCTAATTCTCTCCTCTGGTAGTGGGTCATTTTAAGTCCTTGTATTTAATTATTTTGTTTTGTCATGCGTAAGAGTTTATTTTTAAATAAAACTCTAGCATGGACATAAAGTTGCCCATTGTATACATTTATGGGAGCATGTTTATCACTCTGTATGTTTGATAAATTTTTATTGTATTCTCCTCAGCATATGACAATGCAACCATGTCTCTCTCTTTGTCTGCAATCAAAAGTCTAACAGGAATCAATTATGATGATTGGCATGAGTCTCTCACTATTAATTTGACTATAATGAATTTGGATTTGGCTTTGAGGGTTGATGGACCTGCCAAATTCACTAGTGAAAGTACTACAGATGAAAAGACTCTTTATGAGCAGTGGGTGCATTCTAATAGGACTTGTCTTATGATCATGACGTATACTATTGACAAGTCTATCAGGCAGAGCATATCTGATACAGATAATGCCAAAGAGTATCTCGAGGCTGGTGGGAATAAATTTACTAAGTTTGGACAAGGCAATGTTTTATGTATATATTAAGACATTTTGGTTAGTCTCGTGTCTAAGTCACGTGTATTTTGGACAAGATGAGTTTATGTATTAAGACATTTTGATTAGTCTTATGCCTGAATCATGTCTAAGTCTGACAATTGTGAGTATATGTTTGGTGTCATAGACCCTGTCGTATCGTCATTAGGCTACGTGCTACAACTATATTTTGGTTAAGACTTATCGTTTTAAAGATATTCAGTTTTGTCTCTAGGCTTCTTATGGAAACATGTGTTTATCATTCTTGATATTTTCCATACTGTTTTGGCATCTCATTGGTTTATGTTACGTGATTTCAAGTATTGGTCATGTGTTGTATATCTTGTCGGTATATCATTCATTGGCTTGAACTTGTAGGCACATTTTGAACAAAACATGTAAGTTTTGAGATGCTTGTTTGTATTTATGTAGTGATTAAATGTAATGATGTACAAGTGGAAGATTGTTATATTTATCATGTGGACTGCATTTCATTTAGTTATTTTTTGAGCCCATAATGGGATGAACCCTTTTATTCATACATATGGCGCTCATGCTCTCACCCCCACTTAAAATAGAAGTAGCCCATTGACTTATATATATATATTTTGGTTTATAATTCAAGTTTAACAAATTATCTGAGAAAGTAGTTTTAAGTTCCTGTTTGGTTTAGTTAAAAATATATTTTTAGTACATTTTGATAAAAAATGATAAAATGTGTAATTAAAAAGTTGACAAAAGTTATAAATCCAAAAAAATATGTAACAAAATTAAGCCATGTTTGATGGTCATTATTTGACCAAAAATAATGTTTTGAATAGTGATTTTTAAAAGAATGTGTGGTTAAAAAGTAGGAAAAATCTTGAATTTGCGTGCATAATATTTTATTATAAAAAATATATGGTTGAAAATGAGTATATAGAAAAAAAGGATTTTCAAATAATAGTTATCAAACGAGAGCTAATTGCTGACTTTGATAAAATTTTATTAACCTTTTTAGCTAAACCAAATAGGGGCCTAGGTAAAAATATAATGATTAATTCCCAAGTCTCAATTCTGAGTTAGTGGAAATGCATATATTTTTTAAGATTCAACTTCATAAATAAGATTTTAAGTTTAATCTTTTAGAATATAATAAATTATTTCATATTTATTAAATAAATACAATATTAATAATCAATCAAAATTAATTATAAACACTCTCTCTAATATCTCATTTTCTCTCTACTCTCTCCCCCTCCGACTGCAACAACACATGCCCTTTTGTCGTCAACCCCTGCACTAGAGAAATTGTCATCACAATCCAATGCAGGCACTGCCCTATAGCGATGCAGGAGCGACGATGGCATTCATCACCGCTGTAAGTAGCACCAACGCCATGCAACCTGCCTTGGTACCAGATTTCTTCTTCTTCTTTTAGTTTTATTTCTCCAAAATAGATGCTATGGAGTTGTGGTGATCCATAGTTTTTTGCCCTCTTTGTCGTGATTTGGGAGTGTTGATCGACGCTGCGCGATGGGAGGTTCAGATGGCAGTGCTGTGAGATGGTAAGTTTAGATGGTTCTATGGGGGCGTTGATCGTTGTTGCGTGTTGGTTGGTTCAAATGACAATGCCATCAGTGTTTTGGTGGTGTTGGGGGGGGGGGGGGGGGGGGTTTGTTGGTGGTGGTGGTGGCGATGTGGTGGCTGACGATATTGCAGTGAATGGGGTGGTGTCAAGTGGAAGGTGTTTGAGAACAATTATTTAAGTGTTATGGCTAATAAATTGTTATATGTGACCTAGAAGAATATGTGATCGTGACTAAATTTGTAATTTTGACCAATTAATTTGATAATTTGTGACTGTAAAATAATTTGTGACCTATAAAATTTGTAATTTGTGATCGATAAATAAATTGTGATTTATAAAAATTAGTATATGTAAATGAGAAATAAATTGTGATAAACTAATTTGATAATATGTGATCGAAAAATAAGTTGTGATCTATAAGTAGGAGTGGGCAAAACCCGATTGAACATGTCAAACCGCCCAAACCGAACTAACCTGATCGGTTTGGGTCATTTTTTTTTTTTTTTTTGTTATTTTTAAGTGGGTTTGGTTTTTTGGCTGTGTAGGTAGGTAAGGTTGGATCGGGTTATGGATTAACCCATGAAAATCGAATAAACTCATGCAACCTGATACGCCTACTTTAAAAAGGAAAAAGAAAAAGAAAAATAAATAAAATGTCTAAACATAATCACTTCTTAGTTGAAAGAAACCCTAAAATCGCTCTCTTCCCTCTCTGACTCAAATCGCCGACAACAACCATTTTCATTTTTCAGTTGTCCGCGGCGATCACTGCACATCCAGTGCTAGAAAACCTACAATTTAACCATTTGATTTTAATGCTATTTTTCTTTAACAAATTTAGATCTTCTTCTTTTTGCAACCTCCAACAGTTTTTGCCAACGGATTTTTGCTTCAGCCAAGTGCCAACAGTTTTCTAACATCGTAAATTTGTCATGAATATATGTAATCGTTATTGGATAATTATTTTGATGTACATTTGGTGGGATATGCTATTTTAATTTTCAAGTTTATTAACATTGAATGACTATATTAATATTGTTTTAGACCCAAAAATTGGATGACATTGTCTCAAATCGACCGACTCAACCTAACACGATCGATACATGATTAGGTTGGTTTCAACCTTTATACAGGTTATGTTGGGTTAAATTTTGATTGAATCGATCATGTTGAGCTGGGTTTGGGCAAAAACCTACCCAACCCAATACATGCCCACCCCTATCTATAAGTACGTAATTGTGATCATAAATTTTATAACTATGATCTTAATATATTTAATTAATAATTTCATAAATAAAATTTATTTAGTATATGATTTTTGAAATAATAAACCTTGTTTCTCAGTTTTAAAATTGGACTAATAGCAGTGTTCTGGTGCTTGATGGTTTACTAATTGCATCTAAAATTCCAACTTTTTAGTAGAATGTTTAAGTAATGGAGGAATTGAAATATAAAAATGAAGCTTTGGGGAAGAAGATGAAGTTGGGTGGGGTGGAAAATTAAGTTTTAAATGTTTGGGATTGTGATTGGTATATATAAAAAAAAATTGGGTGTAATTTGTAAAAGAATAAAAAGTTTGGTTACTAAAGTAAAATTATTATTTTTTAATTTTTAATTTTTTACCATTTTTAACACCAAATTTGACGATAGTGGGTTTTCACCCAAAATGTTTCTAATAAGGGGATTTTTTTGCGATTTTCAATAAGTGGGGGTTTAAAATTAGTCATACTTGAAATTTTCCCTCGGGGTTATACAAGTTGAACCCATTATTTTTTAAGGAAATTACACTGGACCGGGTATTTAGTTTTGACATTTAAAACATCAGGTTTATACTTTATTTAATCAATAATCAAGTTTTTATTTTTATCATTAATATTAATAATAATATTTTAAATTAAACTAATCAATATTCAATATATCTACCCTACCCCCCTCTCCCATTTCAATCCCCCTAACTGAAGCCGTCTCCTCTTCCCCTCTATTCTCGCCCCTCCCCTCTCTCCCTTCCCCCTTCTCCCTCCTCTTCTCCCCCTTCCTCCCCTCCCCATCCCCATTCCCCTCCCTCCCCCAGGCTGCGACGCTGCTGCTGTGAACGGCAGCAGCGTCGTCGCAACGCTGCTGTGAAGTGTGCAGCGTCGTGGCGACACCACAACAGCGATCGGCGACGCTACTATGGTCGACGCTGCTATGGTTGCCATCGAGTTGTTGTGTGTGGGGAGGGGGGAAAGGGGCGAATCTGTGTGGCTGTGGCGGGCGGTGAGGTGCTTTGGGTGTGGGGAGGGAGGAAGGGGGCAGATTTGTGTGGCTGTGGTTAACCGAGAAAGGGTGTGCAGCTTCGCGACACTGTGTGGCTGTGGCGGGCGGTGAGGTGCTTTGGTCTTCGATGCGGTGGTGTGTGCGGTGGTCTGCTTTATTTGGGTGATTTTGCGATGGTGATTTTGTGTTTTTTTTTTTAATTCTGTGTGTGCGGCGGTTGTTTTTTGTTATTATTATTGCGATGGTTGTGGGGATGACGTTGGTGGTGGTGGTTGGTAGTGTTATTGTTGGTGGGTGGTTTAAAGATTAGGGTCGGCGATGGATGGGGCTGTAACCAATTATTTGGTTGTTCCGTGACCTGTGACCAAGTATTTGTTGGTGTAATGGGACTATGACCAAGCTATTGAACTATGGTGGGTTTTTTGGTGTCCGTGACCTCGCTATTGAACTGTAATGATTTTTTTAAGTGCCTGTGACCTAGCTATTGAATTGTTGTGTGTTTTTTTTTGTCTGTGACCTAATTATTGAACTGTGACGTTTTTTTGTGTGTCTGTGACTTAGCTATTGAAATATGACCCACAAATTGGAAAATACGTGACCTGTGACATATAATTTTTTTTTGATCTGTGACCAATAAAATGATTTGTGACCAACAAATTTTCTTAATCTGTGATCAATTAAAAATCTGTGACCTATAAATTTTTTATCTGTGACCTCAAAATAATCTGTGACATTGGAATTGGAGCAGTCGCCGAAAAATATTCGTCGGAATTAAGTGTGGCCGGAGTAGTCGCCGGTCGCCGGAGCGGTGGGGGTGGGGTGGGTCAATTATATTATATTACAATTAAATATTTAATATAATATAATAATTGTGAAATATAATTAATTAATTTAAAAAACCTGATTTTTGCAATTTTAAACTTTGTGACCTGATTTTTGATTTTGGTAAAGTAAATGCATGATCCATGAATTTTTCCCTTATTTTTTGGGCCTAACTTCAGAAGAAATCTGTAGCAACCCAGATAGCCTGGACCAGTCCAGTTCTTGAGAATTTGTCAAACTTCCCCATAAACCAGAAATTAAAATCATATATTTAAATAATAAAACAAACAATGACAATTTGCATTTAAATCAAAATAAAGGATGATAATAATCCCTTCGAGGAAGTCTTCACCTCCAAATTTTACATTTTTCTAAATATAAACACAAATAAAAATACCTGTTTAAACCTAATAATAAGTTGGTTCAATAATGATGCCGACAACCAATTTTTGCGCTTCTTTAATTTTATTTACATCTAATTTTCGTCTCTTTCTCACTTAATGCCTTCTCCAACCGTTTGAATAAATGCTTGACTTGGTCCTTAGATACAATGATTTGTTTGGTAACGTTCCTACCTTTACGTGTTTTTGTGCAAAACATAGTGCCTTTCGTTTCTTGATACAGAACATCCTTATCTTTCCAATTTTTTGTGTGAAACGTCATTTTTGAACATTTTACCCTTCTATTGAAATAAAACAAATACAAAAGAAAAGAAAAATAAAGAATAAATTGTAATTATGAGTTCAAACTTTTAAAAATGTGCAAATTAGTCACAACACATGAAAAAATCATCAACCCCTAAGCTGCCACATTTGAAGGCAAAATCCCTAACCTCCGACCACCTTAGCCGTCAGACCAACATACCACATTGAAGCCCTTATTGCCCTCTTTACAACCCAACCAACCACCAACCCCTACTCCGACAGATTTGACCGGAATCGAGCTACAAACTTCATCGCATGAAATGCGATCAAACGCTGGAATCACGTCGTCCAGCCACCTTCCTGGCCAGAACATACCACTGGCCAACTCCCCTACTCAAGACGACATCGACCATGCAAACAATTTAGCCCAAACAGCAAGGATAAGATCTGAATTTCAAATTGAAAGCTGCCCATCGTGACTATCACGACACCGTACCAGTTTTCCTCCAATTCTGAAGCCACCGTGACGACCTATGGTGGAGGACCACCCGTGTTAGGTGCTCCATCACCTGGCGCAACTAGCCTTTCCATGGTCCCCTTCAATTTGGCTCCAATCATTTTCAATTTGGGTCTGAAATATTCGTTGGTGCGAACTTGCGAGCGCAACGATTTGACTGTTTTTCTTTGAAATTGGTGGTTGTTGGTTGCTTGTTGGAGGAAATTGTTTACATAAGTAACTTCGACTTTATGAGGGGAGTCGACCAATGGTGGATTCCAGCCGGTTGGGTGGCTAGACGGCGAGTTGTGGGTGTTTAACCTATTTTCAGGCTGCGATTTTTGAATTTGATTTTCGGCCAAATTACAACGAGTTATGGGTTTGACGATTTGGACGGTCGGGAGTCGTCGGAAAAATGAGCTCATGTATTTGGCTAAAAATGGGCAAAAGATATTTTTTTTTTGTTCTTTTTAATATTTTTATAAGTTTTGGATTGATTTGAATTCTTTAGAAGTTTAGGAGTAAGATTGAAAATTATTCTTTATTATTATTATTATTATTTTTTTTTTGTGTTTGTTTTATTTCAATAGAAGGGTAAAATGGTTAAAAATGACGTTTTGTGCTAATTACCCTTTTTTTTAAACTATTTTTTCTCAAAAGTATTTTTAACAATATATTCTATGTGAAACATAACTTTTTTCTACCTTTTAATCACAATTTTTTTTAAAGGGTCCAAACAAGCATACAGTAAGATAGTAAGATAAAATGACATATTAGAAATAAAATTAATAAATAGCTTACTTTTATTAAAAAAACAACAGATTTGTTAAATGTCAAATTACCGATAACCAATATTATTAATCATGATAGATATTTATGGTGTGTTTGAGCCACATTATTTTGAAAAAATATATTCTGGAATAGTAGATTGATATAGAATGTGTGGTTGAAAAAGAAGGAAAAAATTATTGATATAATAAAAAATATTATTTTATTGAAGAATGTATGTGTGGTTGAAAATGAATAAAAGAATGAGAATGAAAATTTTAATGTGTACCAAACAGAGCTTAATGATTATATTATGGATTAAATTGAAAACATGTAAGTCACTAGACTAACACTTAAATCATATAGCCCCTGTTTAATGGCTACTACAATGTAAGAATGATGTTTTGAAGAATGTATATTTAAAAAGTGGAAAAAAAATTGGGTTCACGTAAAAAATATTTTGTTATGAATGTGTGGTTAAAAATAAATATGAGAAATAAATTATTTTATTTTAAAGGGAGTTAAAAATGGACATTAAGGCACCACATTTTTTATTTTTATTTTTCTTAGATGCACTGTATTTTAATTGCATTAAAGGTTTACAACATTTATTTATTTTTTATCACATTAATATTCAACCTAATTAGCACATCTTGTCTCTAAAAGTGGTTTCCGTCCAAAAATTATGTTATCGCACTTCAAAACACAAGTAAAAAATATTTCTAGATGGATTATGTTGTAAGAAACCTCCTACATCTAGATTGACAGCTTTTTATTTAATTGCAAATAAAAAATTTCTAGTAGAATTGTTCTTCACCCAATAACTAGTTGATTTTGCATTGCGAATTGGTCTACCAAGGAAGGTAGTACATAGGCTAATTGAAAGAAATGGTCCTTATCCTAAGGTGGTACTTCAATATCAGGACTGAACGTTTAATTATTGACATTGACGTCCCCATCTGGACATTTTTCTTGCGAAAGTGACCCCTACTGTGGCAGCCGTCCATTTCCTTCCTACATCCACTGTGCGCGGTCTTCTCCCGTTTCTAATTCCACAAGGACGTTTTCTGTGAAAATCAGTAATTTTTTTTTTTTTTCAAGAAATCGAGAGTTGAACTAATCTTATTTTCTTGTGAAAATCACTCACAAAATTCCAAGTTAATGGAAGGAACATAGCAGTTGGCAACCTGCCAATGCCTCCAAAGTCAAAAATCAAACAACAATGTCTATGAAAATATTGCCTTTTACTCAATTCACACGCTGGAAAATGACATTTTAACTGCTCAAAATTTGGCATTGGAATCTTCTAATACTAACCTAAAAAAAAAATTAAGTTAAAAGGGGGCCCCGGGTACCCAAAAGTCGTTGTTATTTATTTGGTGCACTTTTATTAATATTTTTTTGTCACTGGATAAACTCTACTAGGTCATAATAAGGAAGCTTCAACAGAACCATTAGCTGACTTTGTGTGCACATAGAGGGATTCATTTCTGTCTTTATATAAACCAAATGTTTGGTCCAGTCCTGGTATTGAAGAAATAAAAGAAACAAAACAAGAGGGATTCATTTCTGTATAGTGTTTCTTTTCTTTGGAATGCCCTCTTGGTCTTGTAGTGACCTCTCTCTCAATGGCAGATCATCAAAGAATTCATCCGGTTCAGGACCCTGAGGCGGCAGCACCGCAGACCACCACTGCTCCGTTGGTTCCCCGAGGCTCTTTCCGGTCAGATAAAGGTGATCCGGCAGAACAATATCCACCTTTCCGCCGGACTATTCCGTATGCACCTTTAAAACCACCACCAAGGAAAAGCTGCTGTAGAAAGTGCTTGTGTTGGACCATATCCCTTCTCCTACTACAAATACTAATCATTGGCATTTTGGCTGCTATCATATACTTTGTATTCCAACCAAAAATACCAAAATACTCGGTAGATGCCATGAGAATAACTCAATTCAATCTAGGCAATGATAACACTCTCTCTGCGACGTTCAACGTCAATATCACAGCAAGAAATCCTAACAAAAAGATAGGTATATACTATGAAGGTGGAAGCCATCTTAGTGTATGGTACACTGGAACAAAACTTTGTGAAGGTTCCTTGCCAAAATTTTACCAGGGCCACCGGAATACCACCTTGTTGAACCTTACCTTGATGGGGCAGACACAGGATGCAGCCGGATTACTTCAGTCATTGGAAGCGCAACAGCAGACGGGAAATATTCCTTTGAGGCTTCGAGCCAAGGTTCCGGTGAGGCTGAAGCTTGGAAAACTGAAACTAATGAAATGGAAGTTGTTGGTCAGATGCAGGCTGGTGGTAGACACTTTATCTGCAGATAATGTAATTAGAATTAGAGAGAGTAACTGCAAATTTAGATTTAGGCTTTAAATTTGATTTATTCTTCATATTAATTATGCCCCATCCAGCTTGGAGGATGTTAAATTTTTCTTTTTATTTCTATTATGTATCATGATCATAATTATTCTCCATTCTATTACTGGTTATTGGTTATGATATCTGCTATAATAGATGATTGATTACTTTATCGAGTCTCAGAACCAATTCTTTCTACATATTCGTTTGTTTAATCTAATCACTGAAGTACATGGGGAAAGGCGCGGTTAGGTTCGATCCGATTCTTGTACGAACCTGACCAAACCGATCGACATCATTTTGAGGTTTCTAAAACAGAACTATTGT